>JAEIIG010031174.1:0-81530 GCA_018904695.1 Drosophila parvula
AATATAATATATGTATATATCTTATTTTATTACCTTTCAACATGTATTCTCTTTGCTAATTTTGTAGGCCCTATTTTTTTCCGGTGAAATTGAATAGAGCCAGACTGACGTCTTTGCCTGGTTTGGTCTCACGGCTCAATGGCTTCCTCTCCATATTTTTACAGCTTTCAAGGCCGTTCCAGCCGCCAGGACCTGGATCCTTTGTTGGCCACGTTGAGGTTTGCTTCTGTTGAGGTCACAGCCGAGGGGGGGCGTACAAAAAAATATATTCAGTCGCAAAAGTTGGCAGAGTTTTGAACGTTTATTAAAATTGGGAGCACTCTTTTTTTTATTCTACTTTTTTGTTGTTGTTGCTTTTTTTTAAGCAGACCCGAACGAACAAATTGATTGGAAGCCAGGAAGACTTTCAGTGAATGGCCATCGAGGACGGCCTTGGGGCATATGGATGTCGCACTTGTTGAAAACCCTCTCGAAGGTCTATTAAATTTTGGGCAAACACACCTCGCACGTGAGGCAATCTCGGGTGCTTTGTCAATTATTTTGGCCCAGTTTAGTTTGTTTTTTGGTTTGTCACGTTTGCAACGTAAATTTGCATACCACACATACTACACAGGATGGAGTCGGAGTCCCATCTGGCTGGGAATCTGTGCTAATCCCGCCCCAATGCCACACACTCAGGTTCACCTAATTGCCTTTTTGGCCAAATGGCTTAGGCCAAAGTTGTCGCTGACACAGGTGGAGGGACTGGAGGACCGGAGGTCCTGGAAAGAGCATCGTTAATGGGAAAGACGCCGCATAAATACTACCCTCCGCCGCTCCGTCACTTAAATGGCAACCGAGCATTAACGGCAAAGTTACGCAAAAGTTGCGAAACTCCCAGCGCTCCCAGAAAATGCTGTTAAACACGTTGTCGCCGCCAAAGGCCCCCAGTGAAAATGGTACCTTATTTAAATAAATTGTAAAATGTAAAACACGATGTCCTGACTCTGCGCCAATTTGTCCTTAGCTGGTTTTCGCAAATATTCCAGCCCAGCAATCCGAGTTTACCGCAGTCATAGAGGAAATATGCAAAGTTCTCTGTGTGTTCGAAATCATCAATCAACTAGAATATGCTTGCAGGAATGCTGAATATTGCATTTCCGATTTTGATTTTATTTAAATTATTTTTCTCGTCATGGATTCCGGCAGCCAGTGAGTGAGTCAGCCAGTCAGGCAAAGTATCAATGCCCCAGAAAAGTTATCCAATGGTTGGTGGGGGGATTTGGTTGGGGCCAAAATCCGATCAAATATTTAGTGCGCTGAGGGATTTTAGTTCAGTGGAACTCGGTGAGATGTGACTCGGTTGTGTGAGAATATTAGCCGCAAAAATGTCCTGCAACTCTCAATAAAGTTTGGGTAAATTTTAAATGTGTTATGCCAAAGGATTTGTACCAATGGAAATTCTACTGAATTAACACGGTCTCTGATATTGTAAAGAGGGTGGGGGCTGTAGTATATTAGAGCAACTCTTAGAATTGAATAATGATTTGAATGATGATTTGATTGATTGATTTAAAAATTTAATTTGGCATCCAATTCTGTTTAAACCTTATCAAACTTTCTAATCTTCTGACTCTAAAGGTTCTGGTTTGTACCTCTTAAAATTCTTACCTCCTCTAAATCATAAATTTGCATTTTCAATAAAATAATATATTCTTTAATGTGTAAACAAGCGGCTTTTTAAACAAATTTAAATTAAACTTTTCTTTTACTTCGTCATTCTCTATCGTCTTGGCTTGGCTTGGTGTGGCCGTTCGCCGCTTTACAGAGAATACCTTAATTTTATACAGAAAATATATCTAAATTGCACTAAATACTGAATAATATAATATCACAGCTTACATTGGATACAATATTATTACATTTTGCTGTGTAGTTACTATTATTTTTCAATAATTAAGTAAAAAGAAGTCTGTAGAATTTAATAAATAAAAAGTAAATAACCATAATTTAAATGCCCAATTTATTTTCATCGAATTAGAGCACATTGTCTAATATTTTCTGTAAATTGTTGGACAGCGACAAGAAAGTTTACCAGCAACCACTCTTCGCTTATCGCAACTGGCACATTCTCGTATGTTCGCAATATAAGTAAGTACGAGAGCTCGGTGAGATTTAAAAAGTTTCGCCAAAGTTGGTCCGAAGCGCGTTGTGATGGCTATTAGCCGAGATCATAAACAACCGCAAATTTGTCCAGCACACAATGACAGCGAAATAACAAACGAATGAAACTTCCGCACTCACTTAAGCCGTGTCATTTCAATTATTTTAGCAACTTTATGATCAACATGGGCCATAAAAGCGCGTAAGCCGAGAATAAAAATTTCAGTTTCAGCCGCAGGAAATCTGAAGGAAAGGCATTAAACTGGCAGACGGGAAAATTCACTAAATAAGTAAACTTAATTTGGCAAATATGTGTATATATTTGGATCAAGAAGCATTAAAAACTTGACGGCTCGCTCTCCGCCAAATGGCAATTGTTGTTATAAATATTAAATCAACATTATACGCGGCTCATAAATTTTTCCAAAGCGGGAGAGAATAATAAAAAAAAGAGAAAGCGAAATAAAATCAACCGCAAGTCCGTCTCGTCGTGCATTTTGTGGGCGCAGATTTATTTGGCAGGCAACATGACGTATACGCCACGTGAACCGTCAGTGCGACTGGCACTGCTCCTCTACACACCTCCTGCTTCCATCCTTCCCGTTGCCACCATTTGGCTTCCACTTTAAGAATTCAACTCACATTGGGTCCATTTTAATTTGCAAAACGGCCGCACTTTGACTTTATTTCCTCGTTCTTCGGCCATGTGGCATGTGCAATATTAAAACAATATTCGCACAGTTTTCTGGGGGCGACGGCGACGGCGACTGGCGGGCAAGCATGTAAATAATAAATATGAATGCCATCTGCAGGGGCTGCAAAAAGTGGTGCAATGTCTGTGGGAATGCGCTTAATTAAAACGGTTTAAAGTCCTGCCTGGATATGATATGGTTATGCACACAAGAGGCTTTCATTGTCTTCGGTTTTATGGCTCACGTGGACCCATCTCAGGAATACACATTGAACGTGACCGAATGACCCCAGAGTGTGTTGGTCACTTGCCAGGTTATCCTTATATAAAACCTTAAGCCGATTTCCCAGGCGAATGAAAGTGGCAGCCCTCAAAACATGCTTGTAGTTTGTATATAAATAGCTTAGCACATTTGCGGTTTACTCATAAATGCCGCAAGATTTAAAAGTAATGATTTATATTAAGAGGAATGCAGAGAATAAATATGTTTTAAAGCTTATGTTGCCTAAACTATAAACAGTAACTATTTGCATAAAATTGGGGGAATACTTACCTTACAAATTAGATCAACAAGTAAACACTACTTCGTACAGCAAACCTTTTAAGCAAATTCCACCTGCATCAAACGTAATGCTAATTACTGTATCGTTTTAACTTTATTAGCACCCTCGTTAAATAGCAAGCGTATGCAAATAAAATTAGCTAAGCCTTTTCAAGTACATTGGATTAATTAATATACTTGATATATGTATGTGCTATTTGTGTTGCACAGTCAGCCCATGTCGTGCGTTGCACATGCAAATGAATGGGGTCGCAGCTTAAATCCCCGTTGAGCCTCCTGTTGAATGTTTTAAAACTTTTACCTGACCTAATCCCACTGACCATCAACTTTGCCTGAAATATGGTATAAAAAGCTCTGAAAATACGGCTATTTAATGGCCTGGCCAATATAAAACATATTTGGTGCAATCGTAAAGCAAAAATAATACATTTTAATATGTTTTAATGGGGATACGACTTGCTGGCGCCTGGAAAAATCAAAGTTTTCCACACACACACACAGCAGTTTATGCCGCAGACTCATAAATATTTATGGATCGCAATTCGAATTAGGAACAGACGGGAGATAACACATTTGACTGGGCTTATCATGTGGCATTATTGTTATTGTTATCTTGTTTATTATGAATAAATTTGCGGAATCATTTCCAGCTGCTTATTCATTTGCATTTAAAATTTTCCAAGTCCCCAGCCACCTCCTTGGAGAAATCTAATATGCCGCGCCGCTGCCTTCATTTCCTACGGAATTCGTTCCATTCAAATGAACTGTAACAGTGGGCGAGTTTTATTGTTTAGACATACGCCGAGGTAGGTAGGTGTCTATGTCGTCTGTGCCCTGCGTCCTGACTGCTGAGTCCTGAGTCCTGCCTTCTGGGTTTTGAGTTTCCATATTGGAAAGGCGGCGTTCCGAGGACGAGATAATGGACTTAGACACAACAGAACCGTGCCCTGCCATCCAGCGTCCTTGGAACTTTTTTGCATGGCAAATTAGAAAACAAACTGGGTTTATTATTTTGATTAAACTTCTCACACAGCGCCAGACTTTGTGTGGCCGTGAATGATGATAAGGCAGGATTCGGGCTGTGATTTCATTTTAAAGTCAACATTTATATTGACTCTCTCGGCGACTTTGCCGACAAACGAAAGCAAAGGAAATTCAACAAGAGAAAATATATATAAAGGTTTACATAAATATCAAGATTAAGTTCATGTTATCTTAAAAAGTAACGAACAGGTCTGTGTAGGCATTCTTTAATTTTAAGTTAAATATTAAAACATATAGTCTTTAATATACCTTGGCCTCTGTTAGTTTTCTTAAAGGCAGAACAAGCAAAGAATTAGAGAGCTCTTTAGTAAGAATAATAAGTAAAAAGCACAGCAAAAGTTTTTTTGTTTAAACACGATTACCTCTGTAGTGTGGCCCAAAAAGTTTAACTAAAAGTTGGCTGAATGCCACCCGCTGGCTTAGTTTGAGCAAGTCCTACGGGTTGAATGTCCTTTTTGTCAGTCCCTATTGGGTTGCCAGAGTCCCTGAAGTCGCTGTTAGCCACCGCAAACAAGCGGCCACATTTTTCAGCACCAAGCCCCCCACCAAGCCCTAAAACCCCATGGCGAAGGCCTTTTGCCTCATTGTCAGAGGCAGGCGAAAGGAATAATGTCCTTAGGCAGGGGAAGTACACATACACAAATTCGTTATTTTATTTTTAGCACGGCAAATTCACTTGTCAGAGCAAAAATAAAGGGAATAATATATGATAAAAATAATCAGATTATATCTACTTAAAATTCGATATTTTTAAAGTTCTGAAGAATATTTCATGTACGAAATCATGTAACTATTATTCGTTGGATTACTACTTACCAAAATATCACAAAAAATCGGTCTTTTTTTATGTAAATTAACTTAGCATGAAGTTAACTTAATTTACATAATTTACATAATTTACATAATTTACACAGCCTTAGCATGAAGTTATTATTTCTCCAAGTGCATTAAGGGTGTTAAGGGATGACCGCCATTAATCTTCGTGGCCCTCCCAGCGACGTTATGTGTGAGTTTCGGCCTCAGGTGCACCGTTAGTTGGCAGTATTTCCGGCGCATCGAAAACAAACTAGGAAAGTGGAAGTGGCAGTGGAAGTGCCAGCGGATCCTGGACAGGATGCGCCTGTCCGAGGACGTATTTAGATTGGCCAGCCGCAATTAGGCCGTTGTACGTTCCGTAGACTGTGCCTTTCGACAGTTGAATTACTTTTCGACTTGCCAGAATCGAAGTGAGGGCGAACTAGTACAAATTGCTTTCCCAGCTGCCGCGCCAAAGGGTGTGAGTTTGTAAGGACTGCATTCAGGCTGTAGTCGGCTCTCGGTATTCTGTGACGCAAATCCTTTGACGACATTCCCAGCATGGCGCTCGATCCTGGACTTGGTCTGAGGCGGGGGAGCTGTGCGGAAGGAAGGACTTTCATGGAAAGTGGTTCCTCGGCGGCTGTGCAAACAGAATGCAATGTGAAGACAGGACTAGAGTGCAGCTAGGACCGGCGGATCCGCATCTGGCCAAAAGGGGTGTGGCCCACAGGAAAACAGCAACACACACACACACACAACACGCACACCCCATAAACATACTTATAAAACTTACAAAATGAAGAAGGAAAAGCTAGCTAGCGCATTTCCTTTTTCGGAAACTTTGCAGACGTTACACCAAACAATATATACTATGTATATATCTCTCTGCCGCAGCAGCTACAGGCTACACGCTGCAGGATTTATATATATGTACATTCTCCACAGTCTTCCTTATGTCGGCTTTGGCTTTGGGCAAATTGCTGCAATAAAATATACACCTCCCTCTAATTCCACTTAACAATCGAGTGGAGTTTCGACTCCCTTAAGGCCCAAGTTGAATGCCACGAAGCCCTCCATATGCAGTTTGTTGGCCACATTGTAGCAACGTGTTATTTCACTTGTGCAAGACTCGAAAGCCTATAAATTGTACAAGTCTTTAAACTTTCAGAAGTGTTTGTTCAATATGGAAACATAAATAAAGCAGAAACCTTCACGTAATCCAATAAGCTTCAATAGTAAGACATAATTCAGGCTACATTTTACTTGACTCGGTAAATACTAGTTAAATTATTATATAGTCGGAAGGATAAACTATTTTTCACGTGGGAAAAGCACACACGACTTTCTCTGTGTAGTCTGAATCAATACAAACGGATTTTGATTTATGAAATTCCAGTCAACTGGTTCCATTGAACATACCTCACAGCACGCTGCTTCATGGATAATACCTTGCATCAAAACCTATTTTGTTGTAGGTAGTAAATCCTCTGCCTGCTCTACTTCGGGCTGGTAAACTTACAATAATCTCTTTCGTAAAGCGAAAGCTACGAAACTATCAATATGCACACACATACTTACTGTGCAGCGTCCTAAAACGTGTTGGAAAATCCTCACTTGATTGCAGAGAATCTCATGTTTCTATTGTTTGCCCAAAAAACCCCCTCCTGGCAAACAAAGTCAGCTAGCTGCTGGGCACTTCTCTATGCCGATCTCACGGCATCCTCGGCACACATGTCGTATACGTAATGCATGCGACGTACTGGACCTGAACATCATCCAGTACACTCCATATATTGTTGTCTCTCGAAAAGCAAACATAACAAGAAAGAAGGAGATTGAACAGGATTAAGACTGTGAGATACCCAATGTGTTTGAGATATCGATATTTATCGATGATCTCAGTATGAAATCAATATAATTTTTAAATGTATTTAACTATGTTTGCAATTGTAATTAAAAGTTTAATAAAGATGCTTGCAAAAAATTAACATGTTAGAACACGTTATCAACAAAACTATCGATTTATTAAATATCGATAGTTGTAGATTTAATTAATCTACATAAATATTAATTCCCATATTCATATTTTTAGAATACTAATCCCAATTGGAATTTACGATTCTAATCTAATCTAATAAGATCATGATGTAGTTTATATATGTAGTTCATTATTATTTATCGATAATATAATCCATATTCCTATATTAAGATTTCATCGCAAATGAAATAAAAAAAAAAAGTAAACAATAAGTTGCTTGTCATCCACTTAGAACATGAGTATAAAAACAACTTTACAATGATTTGCGCGAACACGGTATATCTTGAGCACCACAAGCATCGGGTATAAAACTGAAATTCAAAATAGCTGAGGGTAAAAATTGTGGAACGTGCAAAGAAAGAAAAAATGTGCAGAGAGATGATATAAAACTCGACGCACACACGTTCGCCCGTTCGCACAGTCGCGCACACAAACCACTTCCGGTGCCAGGAAATGAGAGTCTCCGTGCGTGTGAGCGAGTGTTTGTTTGCTTATGGGTATTTCTTTGTGTGTGTGTGTGTGTGTATGTGCGCGAATGTTGGTCTGTGTAACTTACGTGCGTAGTCAAATGGTTTATGTAGAGGGCAAAGGCTGCCACGAAAAAAATGTCGTTATGGTAAGTTTCGCCCCTGCCATCTCCTATCTGGTCCGATGCTGTTTATTAAAAAATGCCCTAGTCCACGAAAAGGTGTGGCAAATCCGAAAAAAGGGCAAAACACAAACACACTCACGCCAGTTCAACTTTCTACGCAAACATAAACTATGTTAAAGCCAAGCTGGCTTTGGATTGCTGAGATTGCAGGTTACACTTGGCGTATGCGTGATATTTGCTGAATATATTTCGTTTCGAGTGGCTGTTAAACCAAAACAATGTCTGAAATAAACCTCATTTTGGTGGAGTGAGATTTCCCCAGTCTTATGTTTAATGGAATTTGCCAGCCACGAATTCATTAGGCATCAGCGATAATGACACTTCCCCGGCATTAATCTCCCGTGCCACAACCCCTGACTGCTGTGGCTGCGCCGACCAATTAGTCCTGTTTGATGTGGCACCCACATCCCAGACACTACTCACTTTCTGGAGGATGTCCCCGCCACCATCTCGATTTCTAGTTGAGCCTAACTACTTTTCCCCAGTAACCCAGTTAGGCTGAGATGAATAGAGACAAAATTCTTGGTTCAATCTGGGTTTTAGTCTTGATAAGGAGAGGTTTTTGTATTTTTACCGGTTACAGATGATATTTTAATAGAATAATAACGTTTTTTTCATAAATGTCATAGAAAACCATTGAATTCAATTACAGGTTTAATAATTTTAAGATAAAAGTAAATATAATTGAATCAAGTGTGTAAAGTGTAATTAAAAGTACTATTTTTAAATATTAGATTAATATTAAATTAATTTCCAGCTCCAAGGCACAACAATAAGATATTTAAGATTTGTTTTGTTTTCCTGAAGCCTTTATTTTCTTCAGTGTCTTCTTGTTTTGCCATGTGGTGGGTCTAATTAATATCTTTATGATAATGGCCACGACATCGAATTCTGAAACCAAAACAGCTGTCAATAAAAGGCCGCATAAATACGTATCTTTATGTTAGAGAGACCTTTATAATATGTAGGATGTTCTTAGCCAGAAAATTTAAGTTAAGTTAAATTTATTTGTGTTCCTTAAATGGGCCTGCTGCTACTCTGTCATCTTAAATTTAATATTGATTTGCTTAGGCGGAATTTTTTGAGTGCTTCGCTCATTGGAAGGTCAATTACCTTCTATTAATTTCCCAATATTCCAAATGAGACGGAATAATTGAGCAGAGCGTAGCTATTAGTGCAGACGCTCACGCTCAGGATTCTACCAGGATATTTCATTAAATTAGCTGCTGCTCCTCGGGCCGAAGTCTTTGATGCCAGACTGTGAAAATCATTGTAGCCTGGCTGCTGCTGCTGCTGCTCAACTTGGAAATTACTGCGCCCGGCAACAAAGCTGCGGTACTATGTTCTATCCAATCGCCCATCCGTCTCTCCGTCCGCCTGTCTATTTTATCTGGTAATTACTACGACTGGACAATGAGCGGAGAAAGCAAAGGAGAGTGCCGCAAAAGGTCATTATGTAATTACATTCGCGGCGAACTCGAACTGGGAATGAATCAGTTGAACTTTCCACTCATTAATTGCTCGCTAAAGGCGCTAAAAGATTGTTTTTCTCGTTCAGTTAAGAGTTAAGACCGCAATAAAACGTTTACGAAAGGGTTTGCTGATATTAATTTAATTTCAATTTAAATGCTTAAGAATTACGGTGTTTATCTTCGTTGCACTAAGCCCTTTGATGTATCAATTTAAAATGTAATTAAGGGTCAAGAAGACATACACAGAAAATACAACACCGCAACTTAAATAACAAATATTTTATTATGGATTTAAAATCCATTGTGGCACATGTTAACCTCTTCTCTTACTAATTTATACCAAATTGCCTTACAGATGTTTTTTCCCCCGCTAACAACAAGTGTCCAGTTAACACTCAGACACACAATAAAACACTTAAGCAAGGGTTTCCCTTCAAACTTAAATTTATATGCAGATGAATGACCGTGGCCAGATTTCTTTGTTCAACTTTCGACCCAACGTTGCTCGGAGGCGGGTGAATGTCCCTAATGGCCAACACGACAGCTTTAAGCGGTGTGAGAGAGCGGACGAGTTACGGGCGATTTGTATTTCATGGCCAGTTGGCCAATCGACGGGATTCCAGGGTCATCAATCAAACGCATCCGGATGATAAATGCCGGTGGAGAGGTCACCGCAGGTCTGTGTTGTATGTGCGTGTGTTTGTTTCTAGGAAATTATGCACGCTAACCGCAAACAGCGTTTACGAAGGACACTCCCTACCGATGGCCAGTTTGTTTTGGCCGCCATTGTTGAGCAAAGCCAGCCGCCGACAGACAGACCGGAAATGGGCCAACAGGCATTTTGTTAGCGAACAAACAACGGAACCGGTTGCCAATACTACGTACTTAGCGGGCACAACTCAATTGTCACGATAATTTGGATCCTACGGAATGCTGAATCGATTGATTGAAGCCAGCTTCAAGGTTGAAGGTCTTATAATTCTAATTACACAAAAGATTTCCCATTTCCCAGTGCTGTAAACTCAAAAACCTTGACTGCAGCTTTTAAAAGCTAAGCCGTGATGAGCCATTTCCCCTTCCACAACGAATCATCGATGGAAATGCTGATAACATCGCAGCGGAAAATTTTACGCTTGACATTATAATCGAAGTCGTTAATTTGCCAACTTAGCCAGATGCTTACAAAGTTCCCCGAAAATTTGTTGGCCAAGTTGCCACTCGTGCTGGCCATGGCAACAAACAGAAGCAGAAAAAAAAGAAGCAAAAACAAGGCGAAATTGGGATGTCTACGCAGGAATAACAAGAAAATTAGTGACCTTGGAATGCAGTATGTCCCTAAAATGAAATGGTAGATGATAAGCTGATTAATTTAAATAGTAATCAATTATTTTCAGACCATAGGTTAAATTATTTTTGTATTTATAAGTGAACCAAACAAAAAATATACTGTTCTCCGTTCGAGACAACTAAAAAGACCCAAAATTTTGGAATGATTTCGAATGGAGTTGGGACAGCTGGACAGCTGGGCTGAACTTATTCGAGGGCACCGATACCCTCCTCGTTCACGACCACTGGGTTGGCCGCTTCGCGCTTCTGGCCGGTCTCGTAGGCATGCATCTTGATCAACAACACAGTGAAGATCTCCATGGGCAGGGTATTCTGCAAAACCTGAAGCAGCTTGCCCGGTTGATTGCACACGATAAGCGCATTGATCAGATGGTCTGCTCCGCCCTCGATGTCGCCGTTCATGATCAAGCCCTGACCGCGCCGCATCTGGTCGAGGAAGTACATCTCCAGGTCCTTTTCACCGAGATCCATTGGCGCCGAAATGGCAGCACGATTACGGTTGCGACGTTCGTGCAACTTCCGCTTGAACTCCGGATCGGTGCGACGCTTCTTGTCGAAGTAGTAGCAGTAGCAAAGGAACAGCATTCCTGACCCGGCGGCCATTATCTTCAGGTACTTAATCATCTTCAAATTTCTGGCCCAGGTTTTACTCTTTTTTTTTTTTTTGAAGTTCTTGTGCTGAGACTGGAACAACAGCTTGTCCGGACTCTGACAATGGGTGTTATTTATCAGAGAATTAAAAGTGAATTGACTGAGATTTCTAGGCCGGCTTGGATGGAGTAGAGTTCAAAAATGGTAATGTAATCAGGGATATATATAAACAATCCCTCTCCAACACTCACCACAACTTGTATTAAGTGCAACTACTTCAAATTTATCAAATTAACTATTATCTAAACCTTGCTAGTTCATTCATTAAAATATCTTCCTGTGACTCAATAGACTATTTATCTTTCATTTGAGCAATCTATATAATTACTTAAATAATAAATAACCCAATATTCTGTGTAACTGTATCTTTTCAAGAAAGTATTCCACAAATTTGTCTTGTTATTTAAAAGCGAATATATGTTAGGTTTATCACATTCCATTCAAATATTACAAAAGCCAATTAACTCACCCGCTCACTCCCTTCAAACTTGTGAAATCGCGCTGTCATTCTCACGGCTGACTGTGCTTTTTTGCTCGTATTATTTTTGCCACTCTCACTACATAAATAAAACACAAACTTTCCCCCTTAAAATAAATACATAAAATGCCAATCCTTTGCGCGGAGTAGGAGGAAGAAAAAAACACAGAAACGAATGCTCTGACAGAAACATGGCAGTGACAGTTGGAATTACGGGATGCGGCGTTAATTTTGGTAATGCAATTGACCCTTAACCTTGGGCCACGCTTTTTTTCGGCAGCCCCACCATTTGGGGCCATAGTTGTGGGCGCATTTTTATGGCCACATATGTGCCGTAGGAATGGCTTATGAAAATTGATTAGCCATTTCATTTGATATGAGATACTTACGCATCGAGGGACCTAATTCGAGGCCAGACCACTCATACTTGCTCAGACAATTTGCGGTGTGACCCCAGGACTCGCTCAGTCTGTTGCCGGGGAAACGTAGCATATGCACATACATATGTACATATAGTGGTATATCCCCACCATATGCCTGTATTTGTGGTAATAGAATCTTTTCAACTGATTTTCGGTTTGCCTTTTTCATTCCTTAAAGGCTTTATCTCTTTCTGCGGCTGCCATGACAATGGGAGCAACACAACAAAACAAAACGAAAAATAAAAAAAGGGGCCCGACAAGTGGGTTAAAGTCGATGCAAACATCAACTTATTATGCAAATTGTTATTCGGTGAACGGAGCTCTCGGAACCCATCAAATCCTATTACCTCGAATAAAACGCCTGCCAGGTCCCACGTCCAACGGTCCATTGTAGAGCCATTACGACGAGCAATTTGTCGCATTAGCGCGACTCATTCTCCCACTGCCAAAAGCACGCAATAAAAATGTAACGCTTTGTGTTTCGGTCGGTGTTTGGTTTTGGTTTTTGGCTCTCTGGTTCTGGTTCTGGTTCTGGTTTCGATTCGCATTCGAAACTTGTCCTGTGATTCAATTAGATAGTTGAACGCGGCCGCCCAGTGGGCCTTCCGTTTGGGGGTTGGGGTTTCATTTTCAGCGACAGTCTCTGGTTTCGGTTTGCATTTCAATTACATTTTGTAATCGGTTCGCCATTATGCGAATATCTCTGAGATCTGTTTGCTTTTCGACTGAAAGGAGGCGAAATCCTTTAAAATTGAACTATTGAAAGGCGGCGGCGGCGGGTCGCAGACTCAAGGAGATATGATTCGGGGCATTTGAAAGGATTCCCTTTTTGGGAATTTGCATTAAGCGACCTTTTGAGCCATCGCCTGGCTCTGGTTCTGGCTGTGGCTGTGAGTAATAACTACAGACACATAAGTATTAACTCGTGCATGGCTAACTCGACTGAATTGGATTGGACCTTGAGCTTTGCATAAATAATACGAGTGCGAGCATAATGGAATGCAAATTCCCTTTGGGTAAGGACTTAATAATTTTGGCAGCCCGCTTTTCTCAGACGAATTAGTATTTAGCCAGGCATAATCTTCGCTCAACGGGCATTTTCAATTATTAATGAAAATATTATCCTTGGCCCAAAGGCCATCAATGACAGCATTTGGTGGATTTGTTAACAATTACCCGGAAGGCCCTCGTTTATTTATTTTTCCAAAATAGTTCAGTGATAATAAATATTCATGTCAGATGCAAGTGTTGCGTGATTAACAGTTTTATTTTAATAAACTACATTTTACACATATATTTACAGATGGCAAAAACGAAACAAAAGTCTACAACAAATACAAAATCAAGGAATTCAAATGCTTTCACTGGCAGTCGTAGACACAATTTTCCAATAATAAAGTGAGCTTTAAACAGCTTTAAGGGGAAACATGTCTAGACTCCTTTAATTGATTTTTTCTGACGAATAGTACAACGTATATGCAGATATATTTATATCCTTTAATAATCTAAGCATGTATTTACATTATTTTTTTGGCTTAGCCTAGATGTTTACAACAGTTAAAACTTACAGCTCTTCGATGGTTAAAGTGTCGATAGATTGATTTCTTTTATACAAGGACATATAAATTCAATTTGTTGGAAATTTATTTCGCTTTTCGATGAACCTTTTTCTTTCTTTTTTTTTTTTGCTTTGACAACCGGAAATTCAACTTTGACTATGCATTAGGGTGGATCGAATTTGCAAATAACTTGAGTTGAAAGGGGATTGTAGTGGCAAAAGGAATATATTTCTTTGAATCTTTGTTTTTTGTTTATATTTTTGTAGTTGGGTGAGCTGGTTTAATTTGTACATGATTAAAATTATGCCATGATGATGATCTTAAGATATTTAAAGGAAATTTCATTGAGAAATTGGACTGACTCACTTTGAAAATATTTAAATGTCTTTCCACATTACAAATCACAACCGGAAATAAGTTTGCTTGTGGAAAAAACTCTAAATTAAAATTACCGAAAGCTACATAGAAAAAATGATTTATTTGTAATATTAAATTATTCAACTACTAAATGATTATTTTGTAGAAAACCAAATATAATTTCCTCATCCCCTACATTTCTTTAACTGCATTTTAAATCGATCCACCCTGTCCATGTTCTATATTCAATATATATTCTCAATTTCGTGTGTGGGCGTATATGTACAGTAGAGTAAGCAATGGCAAATTGCATTTTCTTCGCTCTCGAAACTGAACGAGTTCCGGGAAAATTCACAGTCCGCTCCTGTCGCAGTCACCGCACTGCCGGGGACAACATCACAGCTGCTTGGGACCACTACTGTGCTCCAGCTCGACCGGATTATTGTCCTCGTCACAGGAGATGTATTTGATTTTCACGCGCTGCCGCTCGCCCACGCTGTTGTTTATGGATAGGCAGAGCGGCGAACTGTTCCCGTCCACCGGACGCTCCATGATGCATTCGACCGCCGCCCGCGGTGTGACGACGCCGCCCAGCGACTGCGACTGCGTCATCTGCCGCTGATGATCCCGGCCCGAGTTGGTCGTGGGCACCTGCTGGATCTGCGTCTCCATTGTGCTGCGCTTCCAATGACTCTTGGTCTCGGCTGCGGAATGTGGCGGGGGCAGTGGGTGAGACAAGTGCAACTGGGTGGCTTGGATGGCTTGGATGGTCGGGATTTGGTTGCTGGTCTGGTGGTGGTAGTGGTGGTGGTTGGTCTGGGTGGTGGGGGGTGAGGAGTTGGGGAGCGAGTGGGCGACGGTGTACCCACCTCGAGTGTGCCGATGCGAGCTGTTCTTGTTCGTCAGCCGGCTCTTTGGCGAGTCGAAGCGATGGCGGGTGAGGCCCACACAGCAGCAGCAGATGATGCGCTGGAAGTACATCCGGAACCTGCAAATAATTTCGTTCTTTATTATATTAGTCATATTCAAATAGAAGCAAAATGTTTAATTAAGTTAGGTAGGAAACGTAACTCTGCTTGAAATTATAATTAAATGTTGAATTCTTTCATATATTGCTATTAAATACTGGGAAGGTACTAGCAAACTTATCTAGGTTGCTCTAGAAATCACTGGTTGATATTAAACCCATAAGATAGTATCTAAAAGTATTCATTTACATATATTATGTACTAAATTCAGAGCAAATAAGTTTGTTTTAAGATGTAAAATATAGCTTAGCTCAGACTCTCTTTTATATGTTTAAAAACCCTAAGGATTTCTGTAGCACTCCTCCGCTTACATACATCATTTTGAGTTTACCCAATTAGAGTTCCCTTGTTTATTATTATCTTATTCCTGTCTTCCATTCTTAACACCCAATTACCTCTTATTCATCCAGTAGTATATAATGGGATTGACCATTGCATTGGACATGGCCAGCCAATAGAAACCGAGATACATGTGCTGCACGTACTTCGTAGAAGCCACCTGGTTGTTGTGGTAGGCATAGATGAAGAACAGATGATACGGCAGCCAGCAGATGGCAAAGATGGACACAATGGCAATGAACATGCGGACCACCTTCCGCTTGGACTTCATCGACTCCATTTGGCGGTCTGTGTTCTCTCCAATTGACCGGCTGCCCCAAAGGACTCGACCCATAAGGGAGTAGCAGATGAGCATTACGATCATGGGAATGCCGTAGGTTAGCACCAGGATAATCAGGTTGTAACTGTTATGAGATGATTTAAAAATAGAATAATAAAGAAATGAGTATTGTTATATATACTTTAGTATATAATTTATATATACATATACATATAAATAAAGTTATTTATTGTTTTACTTACGCATAGTCCGCCATCGAGGTGGGATATCTTCCGTCGGGCCACATCATAAAGCAAACTGTCCGGGATTTTCCATTGTAATAGCTGCGAATGGTCCATTGAATTCGGTAAATCAATACTTCTTACTTATGCCTTCAAATGTTTATATTCCGGAAACTCCGAAATCAAAATTTCATCATTTAATTACACCCGCCGCAGTTTCCTCGAACGTACAAAAAAGCTGTTAAGTTTCACGCTTCAGCGACTGTCGCCGCGGCAGGACGAAAAGGGAGTTTGCCTTTACAGGCATGACAAATTTCACTTTTGGCCCGTCGTCGGCAAATTGAAAACTTAATTTGCCAAATTATGAAATATTTTCTGCCTCAACGTTGTCGAGCACTTAAAAGGGCTGTTACGCTGTCTTTCTCCTTCCGTTTCGCAATAACACTCGGTCGCCACTGTTTACCGGCACTTTTCGGGCCATTAATAACACGGCTATGGCTATGGCAACTGGCAGACAGACAGGTCATAATTTGACCATCGGATCCCGCCCTATAAATGTTGGCAGGAAATATGGGCGGTTGCTTGGGAGTAGTTGCGCCTTTTCAAGCAAACTCAATTGATTTTGAATGCCTCGGTTTTTGGTCACTCATTAATTGATTCAATGCGGAAGCGGTCTCTAGTTTTTTCTCACAAAAACTTCTTTTATCATAAGACAATAGATTTACAAGTTTTTATGAATTATTAGCTACTCGTTTTGTACTTATTCCATATACTTTTTAAGCCCAATTAGTAGAGAAGATAATTAAGGAGAAATAATAATAATATGCTTTCATACTAAACTTCCAGAGTAAACATATATTTTAGGAAAGAAATCTCCCTCTCATTCCAAAGCCCTCATAAAAAGTTTCCTCTTCAATTTATTTAATTAAAACAATGTAAATAGATATACATTTTAATTTAATTATTTACATTCTTCATGTGTTACCTAGACGTTCATATTAACAGCCTAAAAAAAAGCTCAGTTCCTTGAAGTGTGGAGTGTAGATTCTAATTTAATCCAAATAAATGTGCTTAATCACACCTATAAATATCCAATTTTAGACAGCCATCAAAGGCAACAGCAATTTGCAAGGCTAATCTTGTCTTCGCTGCTTTATTTGCCATTGTAAATATCCTTTTTAGCCATCTAACTGTCTATCACCTTTGAGGTTTCTTCGAAAATGTTCATCCAATTTTTCATAGGCTTCTGGCTCGACTCTTCACATCCCGAATTTCCCCCGCATTCTATATATATGTATATGTATGTGTGTGTGCTTCTCCCTGCCAGAATTCAACATCGTGCTTGACTCTCGTCGTGCCACCTAGCCTCGGCTATTCTTTATCACAATTTGATATATGAACTTGCCATCTTTATTATGCCTCAAGTCTGTTGCCCAGGGAGACCTTTTATCCCGAATAGGGATCCGCCTGTGGAGAGTCTAAATAAAAAATGCTTCAATTCTATTAAACAGGGACACCCGACCGACCGCCTTTCCCCCCAAAAAGGCAGCACGAATGTTGCAAATTTGCGTAAAATTCAAATGAAGGCAGGCGTCGGAGCCGAGGCGACGAGGTGATTTAGATGGATGTGGATGCTTATATCAACACCAAAAAATAAAGAAACATGCAAAAAAAAAAAGAAAGAAAAATATGGAAGTATTCCTGGAAGGTGGAAGGAATTTCATTTTGTATCTGTTTGCCCTCTCAAATCGATACAGGAGCTGCGGGAGCTGCTTCACTGCCACTCCACTCCGCAGGGAACCTCCATCTGACTGGCTCCTAAGCTCTGGCTTACAAGCTTGTTTATGCTTCGCATTTGGCAAACTGGCTAAGGGAAAGCGGAAACAACAATGGAAAGGCTAGTTTTCTTTTGAAAGAAAGCTTGAATACCCTTTAAGAATTTATTAATTAACACGAAAAATTAACGGAAGTAAGCCTATTAAAACTTGATATTACAAAGTTACATTTTATAGTTCTAATTTCCTAATAGATTTCGGTTATATTTATGTCAAATTATCATAGACTTTCCGTGTAAATTTCAGCTTATACCGAATACCCCTCTCTCCCCTAAGGTTAAGGCAGCCAAATTCGAATTGGTTTCGGATTCGGATGCGGCGACTATTGTCCACTTACTGCTTGGTCATGATGCTGGAGTAGAGCAGGCATGGCGCCGACAGCACGCAGCTGAGTGCCCAGATCAGGACCAAAATGAAGCGCACTTTCCGACGCGACGTTCGGCGCTTCAGCGGATGCACAATGGCGATGTATCTGCAGGATATGGATGGTATGACATGAGAGGCGGGCAGACCAGGAAACGGATGTGCTGACGCACGGATTAGATGACGCTAAGGGAATGAAAGTGCGGCCGGCAATCTCGAACTCACCTATCGAAACTGATGGCCACGAGCGTGAAGACCGATGTGGAGACGGTGACGTTGGCCACGAAATTATTGATGGTGCAATAAATCGAGCCAAATGGCCAATCGGAATTCAGCATGAATATAAAATTGAAGACGCAGTTCAGCGACGACATCAGCAGGTCGGCAATGCTCAGGTTCAGCAGGAAGTAATTTGTGACCGTTCTCATGCTGCGATGTCCTGTGGAGTTGGTCGAAGAAAGTTGGAGAATTAAGGGGCAGAGCCAAGGAAGGGGCGATAGAGGGAGGGAGAAGAACCAAAAAACGTGATGGCCGGGGCTAAAATTGCCGGATATTAGAGCGTGGCTACGGCCCATGCGGCGTATACGTGATTTTTTGTATGTTTTCTCTCTCTTTCTCTTAACTGCTTTAAAGCCGCTTTGCCGAATCGACCGGGCCATTGCCATCAGGCGCTTACCTGTTACAATCCAGAGAACAATACCATTCCCGGCAATGGCCACAAACATCATCAGTCCGAAAATGATGGCCCAAATGGTTTTCTGCTCCCATGGCAACTCGTACGGTCGTGTCGGCGATGGAAACAGGCACTCGGTGAGAAAGTCTCTGCGGGCAAATTGAAGGTAGACAGAAAATTTCATTGCAAAATTGTGCAAAAAAGATTGTAAGGTTAAACAATTCCCAGGAAAACAATTTTAGGTACATTAAATCGATCAATAAAGAGGCAAGAGCATTTAAAGAGTACCAAATAACAACTGAACTGAGTAAATTAAATCTTAAACTGCCAAAAAACATATCTTAAGCTTGTGTAAACTCGTGGTTTTTAAGTATTTATGTTCTGAATAAGAACCTGCAAGTACTCGGGATAAGAAGTGACCTTCATCCTATCAATATCTTGAGTCTTGGGCATTTCTTAAATATTTTCGTCTGTGTGAAACGTAAGCCCCTCATAAAAAATAAACTCAAAGCAAATCGTTGGCCGCATTTTCACTGAGAAAATGTTTTCTAAGAACCGGGCTTTAATCCAACTTTTTTAAGGACAACCAGCGGCCACCCTTCTGGGCAAACAATATTTGGCAAATTCAATCACAGACTGCCTGAAACTTTCCGATTTGGCAAACCTTTTCAGATGTTCTTGTGCGTCTTTGGCGAAGCAATAACAATGGGGAATCAATGAAGCACAAACTGGGCGAAAAATCCTTAAAGGAAACTTGCCACAAAAGAAGTGTCCTTATCGAAATTGAAGCAGAACTCTATAAATGCACTTATAGAAAATCAAAAATTGCACATTATTGTTTAGCTTAGGGACACTTCGAGTTTAAAGACACAGTGTATTCGAGATGCATTTTATTTCGAACAGAAATAGTTAAAACTACAATAAATACCTTTTTTTCATCATTTTCCAACTAAATAAGTCTTTAATAATGATCACTTGGTAAATATAGATATGTGTTCATTCATACTTCTTAATAATTAAATAATAAATTGAAAAGTTACAATTAGAAAATATTATATATAGTAGTTTTCCTCAGTGTACATAAAACTCAGCAGAAGCACTAGCAGAAATTGTGCTGTAATTTCATTGGACCGACATCCGTTGGCCAGCGGAAATGAGCAGCTATCGCCGTGGGAGGATGACTACCATCAAAAGACGACGACGCTAAGAAGGTAGTTCTCGGGAAGCGGGAAACTTATTAGCATATTAGAGATTATGCTAATCGGGGCAGCCGTACTGCTGATGTGAAAGAACATGTCGCTAATTAATTTCAGAGGGGCTGCTGCCTTTTGTCTATGTGAGCTCCCTTTGATTAGCCGGTAGCCACATGAATGGCAAAACCCCATTAATTAGGGAAAGCTTGTTCGATGACTGCCCTTGGATTTAGCCGCTGACTGCTCCCACTTCGGTGAGTGCCTGCCATGGCTGTCTCTATTGTCTGTAGCGGGCCACATGACGTATGAGCAATACCAATGAGCCGTGTGCCATGTCTGCCTTTTTCTGTTCAAAATGCAACAGACACAATTCCAACGAAAATTCAATAAGCGAATCGCTCACATTCATCCATTTTCATTGCTATTTTCAGTTGTTGTTCAGTTGTCTCTCAGGCATCAAATTTTCCGCACTTCCCTTTTTTTTCCTTTTCTATGTGCCTAACCATGATTGATGCCCTGATTGATGGGTATTGTGTCGGGCCACAAAATATTTCGACTAGTCGACAGCCATAATTAATTTCTAATTAATTGGGTTCTGTGGTGCCCTGACAGCTAGCATTAAATTATCAACTGAATTTCGAAAAATGTTCGGGGCCCACTTTCGATTGACTGTTGACACACAAGATGCGCTCGATTGGTTTGTTTGCAAAATGCTATAAATATTTTGCATACAACCACACACACACATTACGCACTGATTACGGATCAATGAACTTGAAATAAAACTCCGGTTGGCAAACAGTGCAATTGACGAAGCTACAATGCCAATCGTTGATGAAATTGTGCATATATGCATAATATTTGAATTGCTGAATTGCAATAAAAACATTTTCGAGCACCTCAATGGAAGGAGATTGTTTCTAGGTAATGATTTCGCATTTTAAGTGCACTCATCTCTTTGCTGAGATTATTTTATTCCCTTTTAATGCTGATTTAGCACTTTTTCTATATCTTAAAAGAAGATGTAGAATTAAATATGAACTAGGATTTAAGTTGTATAAAACGACAAGTAAGGACTTGTGTATAAAATGTTATTGTATATAAATAGTCTTTATATTTAGTTCAAGCTTTATCCTAATGTAAGTTAAGTTAGCTCTGTATAATTAACTTTATAGATATGATGTAAATCTCAAGGATAATGAACCCTAATTAAACATAATCTAAAACAAAATGCAGTATGTTCTTACTGGTAACTAGACCCCATCAAAATATTGATCGCTATATACAGATATATATATTAAATTACCTGTCTAGCTACATGGCTATACATTCTCTTTATTTTGACCGCAATTCAATGGTGTTTTTGCTCTCATTTTGCTGACGGCTCCCCTAATATATCGTCTTACATTCCCTATCGATTTCACATTTAATTAGATATTTAGCGCCCAGCAGACGCAAACAAGAACTTAATTAGGGTATAGATAACTGAAACCAGGTAACAATATCATATAATCAGCATTGAATATAAGCCGTGTTATACGCACGTTTTAATTTCGTTTTGGAGATATATAACCGATAATGTTTAACATGAAATATGTGCTAATTACCTGCCAATTGTCATTGGCCAACGCATATTAGATAATATTTTCTGTTACGCAAATCGAATTGGGTTTTTGGATGGGCGCAAATAATTATCATATTTAACAACAATGAATGGAATTTAAATACGATTTTTAATTAGATGATGCAAATAACGTTTCGATATGCATTTGCATATTTGTTTGAAACTCTTTAAATGGAAAAACAACTCACACACACACCTACTATGTTTTGAAGAGAAGTGAAAACTTTTCGCTGCCTACTTTTTGGAGCTTCCCACACAGCGACCAAGTTGAGCCGACTTTCTATTATGATAATTGCTGTTGTCTAAGGAACTTTTCACTCATAACAAACACTGGGAAAAACTTGGCAGCAGATTTATGGCTGCTTTCGGCTGCAGCCGACGACTTGGAGTGGGCTATTTTTTTTTCCGGGGGGCTGCGGGTGCTCCTGAGGCAGACAAAAGACTAAAGTCAGGACCCGCCGCCCTCCTGCGGGTCATGAACATTTTCAGCCTAATTTAAGCAAATTTAACTTGATTAACGTAATTTGTATTTTTCCTTTTTCTCCGCTCTTCGCTTCTCTTTTTTTTCTGTGGCAGCCTAATTAAGTTTGATGCCATTATAAATCCGTGCTAAACTCCAGTTTGTTCCTGTAATTCTCGCCGTAATAAGAATAATAATAATAATAATCATTTATGGACGGAAGCCCGAAGAGAACTAATTACTTCCGAGTGGACCTTGGCAAGTTGCCTTCAC
Organism: Drosophila parvula; assembly: GCA_018904695.1. NCBI lineage: Eukaryota > Metazoa > Arthropoda > Insecta > Diptera > Drosophilidae > Drosophila > Drosophila parvula. The sequence goes on from JAEIIG010031174.1 coordinate 22,503, forward strand.
ATACCACATAGTATACTTATAATTTGTGTGGCATTTGCCGGGATATTCGGACACTTCTCCCCAGCGAGTTTGGCAGTAATAACTGACTTTCATGCTTCCTTTTTTATTTTGGCCCGCAATCAACTTGGCTGAGTATGCAAATTTCGCAAATTCCTATAAAATTGTGCAGCAAATTTGGCAGCCAACGGAATTGGTATTTGACTCATTTTTTTCGCACTGAAAGTCCCAGAAGTGTCAGCAGCTTTGATTCCGTTGAAAGTGAAAGAATGTCGTGTGGCCTTCCGACGGATGCGCAAATTGAATACTTATATATATGTATATATATCTTTTTGTATTTCAACATTGTGATTTCCTTCCGATGGAATCGATTTTGCGGCTGTTTACTATAAGTGCAGGCCGACCGAACGATTTGCTTTGACATTTAAATGCTGAATTGCCGAAGGGAGCAGAGGAGGGCTAAAATCATAAATTGTGGCAATTATCATAAATCAATGAGCAATTATTTTAATTTATGATGTTCACCATACAACTCTTTAATTAAATACAATTTGCTGAATGCCTAATTTTGGGGATTTATGTGTTGATTTTATTTATGAAGCTTAGCTTGATTTGTTTCAAAGGATTTAATCAAAGCAATTGTGTAATAATATAAATTGTTGTTACATTTAATGTTACTTTATAACTATATGAGGTTTCTAATTAAAAAAGAAACTAAATTTTTGTTACATTTAATGTTACTTTATAACAACATGAGTCTTCTAATTAAGAAAGAAACTAAAGGAAATAAATTCATTTAGAATTAGACACCTTTCCTTATGTTTAAGTACCTTCCATGGTTATTTTCTTTTCTTTATTATTTTCTATTTTATTATTAATGTTTCTTTAAACAAATTCAACTTTTTTAGACTTCAATTTCAATAGCTACGTATTTCTTTAAAATTTTTTCTGTATTCTAACCTCCCCTTTAGTTGGGGAGATATGTCACCTTATATGGCTCCTCTAAACTAAGACATCAACTTGTTTTTCCATCGGCTCAACTCGAATCAAATCGTATAAATTATGAACTAAGTTCTGACGGCCAATTAGGAACATTAAAGAAATTATCATCAATTATAGTTCACCCTTCGGTAATTTCCTGTTCTGGCGGTTGCTTCAAACAAATTGCCAGTCATTAACTGGCAGTCAGTCGTGTTTATCGCCGCACTCTCGCAACGCTAACTCACTCACATTAACCCGGCTAATAGTTGACGGAGACCTCGTGTCACCCCACCCCGCCACAGGGAGCCTTTAACCCACGTCATCCGTGCTTAACCTACACAGAGCTGTGCACTTGTAAATTGCGCACACTCTGCCTGCAGAGCTCAGAGCACTGCAGTTCACGTTTACAGGCACATCTCGCTTATTATTTCTCACCGAATACTGAATATTTTATGCATGACAAGCCAGCGATGCAAACCGAATTGGCGGTCTTGCGGCTACTTTATTTCCCTCGTCTTGGCTTCTCCGGTTCCCTAGGTCCTTGAATTGTCGACTCCTCTTTGGCTCCCGTTTCCAGCCAGTGCACAAAGTAAGAGGCCGAAAACCAGGGTAGAACAAGGTCTGCATTCAACGGAAAGGACCGCATTGAGTGCGCGGCACGCAGGCTGAAAGTTGCGCTCGGGCAACCGTGTTTATAGTTCCGCCGGCAACTTCGGCTGCCACCACCGGCAGTTGGCAAAGTTTAAGGACAAGTTACAGCCCTGCAAGTGTCACGTAACTTAAAGGTACTCCACGACGGCACCGAGTCGCTGAAATACTAATTTACCAGAGCGTCGAAGCAGCAGCTTTGAGTGGGAAGTTAATGGACTCGGTAATTGGTTTTTGTTTTAAGTATTTCTGCATTTTCATTTCATAATTGGATTAACATATATCCCATAAGTCACACAATTGTTTTTGGATCAATTAAATAGTCAAAGAAAGTCCAGCCTTATCCAAAAATTATATATGTAGTATATGTATGTATGTGTATCTACACATATTTTAAATAATTCCTTTAAAGAATAAATTAATTAAGAACTTGATCTTTGTCACAAGAAATCTGTCTTTGTTGAATTAATATTAAACGCTCAAGTAAATCACAAAAACAATACAATTTATGCGTTTCTTTCACGTTTAGATATATTTTAGGAGGAGAGGAAACCAATTTGCTTTACTAGAGATTTAGCTGGCTATCTTTTCCGGTCAGATAGCTTGACAGTAAGGGGAAAAACCGGCCCACTATTACCATGCAAATTAGAGAGTACAATTAGGAAAATAAATCTACATTTAATTCTCATAATTGTTCATCATAATCTGATCAGTTTAATATACTTTAAATGCATTATATAATTTATATACATTATACTGCCTTCTCTATATTTTTTGTTAAATGTAGCAAATAGTCAAAATAGAGTAATGGTCATAATTTAAATTTAAAAATCATCCTCTTAATCCAATCCGTGGGACTATTACTCCAAAATTAGTCGCTCGAATCCATGAAGCTTTTAATTGAGACATAGATAGTAATTACTTGATATAGTATGACATATTTAAACGATCCTCTAAAAAGTTTGACCTTTGCTATCAGTACAGGCATGAGTATCCACCGAAATGTACGCCAATCGTTGTTCAACTTTGTTTCAACTGATTTGCTTGGCCATCATTCTGGGCAGCGCTCGGGCAAGGGTAAGCGAAACTGCTAACAACATATAAATGCTTATTTTTCGATTTATTTAAATATTTAAAATGCATCCAGGTGGCTGCCATTATAAACAAGATTGAATGTTTGAATTATGTACCACAGGAAATTCAGAATTTAAACTGTTGGGTAAATCGAACATCCCATAGCACAGGAACATACTCTATGGAGTTTTCCTTAACCAAAGAACTTAATGCCGCCAATGGAAACTTTACGATATCCCTGAAGCGTGGATCATTTATAACAAAATATATAACAATGAAATTGGATTATTGTACGGTACTACGTAGTATACAGTCTAATTTTGCCTTTAAGATGATTCTCGCTGAAATGCGGCGTACTTCGAACTTGCCTCTAGAGTGTCCTTTTGAAATGGTAAGTAAACCTAACAATAATGCTATAATTTATGTATTAATGCTTTAATTAATAATCTTTTTTTATATAAGAATAAGCTGTATTTCATCAAGGAGTTTGCTCTTGATACAAAAGTTTTCCCCAGTTATGTACCCGAAATTGACTTCATAACGACCTCCGAAATAAATCATTACGACAAGAAACTTGGTAAAGTAACTATTTACGGCAGCATTACTCGTGTATAAAAAATAATATTTTCATTATATTTATATAAGTAATATACATAATTTTTATATCGAAAAATGAAAAACCACTTCATGGAGTCTACGTTTTTGCTTTATATTATGTTCAGGTGTCTCATAAACTAAATTTAGTCAATCGAATCGCTGGAGCTATAAAAAGAATATCGATAGGTATCTGAGTAAGTGGGCAGCAAATAAGACTATAATAATATATAATTATATATAAATATAGAGTATTATAAGGTTATTTAAAATCTCTTTATTTAGCAGAAGTATGGGTTTAACAAGCTTAGGTTTTATATTCAGTCTTCATACATGAACGTAAAAAACTATTTACCTTCTTTGGGCCTGCTTCTGCTGGCACTTATTTTAGAAAGTGCTCGGGCAAAGGTGAGTGAAATCCAAAATAATGCTATATGCTGAATACCACTTATATTCTTTCAACACTAGATGCGTATCTCTATGTCAAAAATTACAGCGCCTTTTCTCTCAGTATTAACCCAACTCATGTGAATGGTGTCGCGGCCAGTAGATAAGTCCGCTCTAATGTTCACCGATGCTTGACAAATGGTCGCTGTCAGGAGCACCAATCCCGCCCGGCATCCCATCCAGAATCATCATCATCGATGACAGGGGCAAAAAACAATGGGGACAGGCCACTCGCATTTTCGACACGCTCCGCAAATGAGGCCATTTTCAATTTCAGAATTTATGGAACAGAGATGGTCACGGCCCAGTGGCACTGCTCCTCGCGATGGCTCATTCAATTTCCGCCCCCTGCATCCTGGCACACCCTGGAATCCATCCGTCACCCGCCGCACCCCGCACACATCACAAATGCACTTGGCAAAAGCAATCGAGGGTGTTGATGACGATGATGGTGGGCGGCAGGACAATGCGTAAATGAAACTTTCCATGTTGTTTGCCATTGGAGTGGCCATTAAATTTTCATGCCTGTGCCCAAATATCTGTTTCGGCTGCATCCTTGCTGCCATTATTGTTGTTGCTACTGAACCCCGTCCATAGCAAGGACATTCCTTGCCCCCGCTCTGGGGACTTGTTTTATGTTTGGTGTGAAAAAGTTAATTGAAAAATTTGTCATATGCAAATTACTCAACATGACTCGGTGTGCGAGTGAGTGTGTCCCTTAAAAATGGCCAGCATTATTTTCAGAAAATCCATACTAGGCTCCGACAGCAATTTGCCCTGAGCTGGGGCTCAGCTATCGATGAATGGACATAAACAAGCTGCTCCTGTCTGTGGCACAAAGGAGTCGCCTTCTGTCCGAACCTAATCCAAACAATTTCTTTCGATTTTCATCCGGAATGTAACAGTCGAAGGCGTCTCGAAAGGGGTTTCTCAGCTTTTTCAGTTACTGTGGCGGCTGCTGTGGGAAAAGAAAAACTTAAGGATGTCGTGGGAGTTCTTTGGTTTTAGCTAGATAAATTGCCCTTTTTTTTTGTAAAGTCAAGACGGGGTTGAAGTCCCCCATGAAAATGACTAGAAATATGCTACTGAAAAGATATTAAGAATAGCTATAAATATTAGGTAAGTGAGTAGATGTTGTAAATGGTCTTTGAGAAATACGAAATATTGTAGAAAAAGTCTTTAAAATATTTAAAATATTTATATTTATGTAAAAATGTTGCTTTTACATATAACTTTGTTCTGTTTTCATATTCTTTTTTTAATTTCAAACTGATGGAAACAGCAAATAACAAGTTAAATTATTTAATTTCCTTAAAAATAGATTGAAAACTCTAAAAGTCAGTCTTGAGGTTAAATTCTCTATATTTTCCCCACTTAATATATATTTTTTTTCTTCCGGGAAGAGCATTTCAACTTCGATGCTCCTTTACAAGAATGAAACGCTTCTTGTTTTTATGTGGGCCATCCATTCTGATTGGATTTGAGTCTTGCCATAAAAATGCCAAAGCCCGATGGACACCAACCGGGCCAACAACAACAACGATAACAATTTCTGCAGGATGCGCAGGATGAGGACTAATGTCGTGCGTCCTTTGTTGTGCTGCGCTGTTATCATTGGCCAAGCATCAAAATCAATAAGCGTATGAAATGCCATAAACATCAAATTCGAAAGGATGCTCTCTTTAAATCGACTGTAGCCCAAGACCCCAAGATCCCATACCGAAAACCGATGTTCCATAGCTTTGTAATAAACTTTGACATTGCGTATACGCCGCGTGGGCCGCGTGGGCCGCACTCGGGCAAAACTCACCCACTCAGTGAAGTGTGTGCAAAGCCCAGACGCGTGGCCGAGGTGAAACCGTCAAGTTCTTGCCATCAATAATCCATGGGAAATGTCCGAGACATTTGCCCCGATTGAAGGTAAGTCAGAAGCAAACATAATGAGCTTAACTCGAGACAAGCGGCGGGCAATTCAGCAGCTCAACTGTTCCATGCATAAGAAAATGTCGCAACAGTGAGAAAAATTTCAATTTTTATCAAAGAAATGTTCAACATTTATACAATTAAAATAATAGAGATTTGTATGAGTTTTGTCTGAAGTTTTGCCACTATGTACGTATATAAAACCCATGTAAATATTTTACCTATTTATTTATTATATATAATTTAAGTTCCCTTATTATTTATTATTTTTTTGGTAAGTATGTCTCGCTTTATCCTATATTTTACTAACTATAGTTTCATGGTAATTTCTTGCCATGTACTTTCCCTTTCACGCACTTTCTCCTCTTTTTTTGGCACTCACAAAGAGCCTTAAACCTCGGGGCTTAGTGCCCAAATATAGAACATCGAATAACAATGTGCATCGCCGTTTTGTTTCTGTCAAAGTTTTTCAAGGATTTCGTTTTGGGTTGGGGCAGCTGAGTGCTGAGAGCTTTTCATTTGTCGGAATTTAATTATTTGTGGCGCCCCATTTTTTTTTCCTGCGCACAGCACTCGTCACCTACACACAAAATGTGAGGCTTTGTGTGGAGTTTTGCGATAAAACAATTAGTGAATTTGTGTGTGAGTTTGCCAAAAGCCCTGTGAGCTTACTGTGGCATTTGTCTATTCTTGATTGAAAGGGAATAATTATATAAGGTCAGCTGAACTGCGCTGGGAACGTAACGTTTTGCCTTTAAAAGGTGGGTAAACGGTTTTTGATATCACTTCTAAGTGTCCCCTGTAATTGGAAACGCTCTCGTCGAACCAACTGAAGGTCTTTTAATAAAGCTTTGAATAGTTTTCTGCGAAATTTTCACTAAAAGTGCTCGTTGACAGTAACTATTGCAGCTTTACTTTATGGGAGATTAAATTAAATTCAGGGAAATGCAGTTGTATACCGCACTTTGGAAGTATTCAACAAAATAACTCCATTAATATTAATTTATTTACGATTATTTAAAAGGAGTATCTAAAAGAGTTCATTAAGTCGTATTTATTATATTCAAAAAAAAACCTTTAAAGAAACCTAAAAACTTTTCTAGATTTCAATTGACAGATGTTGAATTTTAATCAAACGTAAACATATATTTTTAAATATACTTAAAGTATGAATAGTTCCCTTCATTTCCTCTAAGATTTTATTACACAAAACTCCCCTTAGACGCCTCCCTTTAATTTACAATTTATTTACGCAAATGAAGTGTCGCCGCCTGCTTCTTCGAAAGAGTAAACAAACGCTATCTCCCCTTGTAAATTTCCATTGAAAAACAATTGAAATTCGATTGGCAGAAACCTCAAGGACATCACCGCTTCGTTGAGCGACAAAAACAGAAGCCCATTGAGTGCGAATGAAAAACAAATTAAGAGCTTAATTAACCGGGCAGAAAGGCGACCAAAATAGATCCATCATTGATCAAATTAAAGGGATGCCAAGTGAATATATTTATCCGCCGGCTGGTTTTCCGAAAGATTGGTTCCGGCCTTCCGTTTTCATTATATCTGTTTCTGTTTCTGTTTATGTTGCAAACTTTTGAGTTATTACGCGAAAGTCGTACTTGCGGCCAGCTCATTAATTTCACTTTGCGGTTGCGAAATACGAGCATTCACGGCCCAAGCGATTTAAGTTCTTGGTCAGCTGTAAATAATTACAGTGATTAAAGCATATTAAAGCATATTTAACCGGGCTCAATCGTCTCTTATTCGGCCCGCCCCAAAGGACCCATTTATCTCCTTAATTATCCGTGGTCTCTTTTCCCAGCCGAAGAAGGAGCAATGCCAATCGAAGGCCCAATTTATTGGTTAAATATGGATGTGGTTTTGGCTTAATTAAGATCGCTCAATAAATCAACAGGCCCAAAAATGCTGAAATGCTTTTAAATATATATGTAGAATATAATAATTAATTGAAAACTCTTAAATATTGTTTTTTTAAAGCACCAAATAACCGGAATTGGGCAGGTTAACTTTTAATTACACAGTTAAGCCGCACAATAATAATGCAGAATATTTAAAAACTCACTTAATTCTATTTTATTGTGCTCTGCTTAATTACACAATGGTTTTTACCTTTTCAAATTGTCCTTGTCAAGGCAATTATTAGTAAAAATAAACAAAAAATACATGCTTTCAAGAGCCAGTTTCAAAATTAATAATAAAATGAGATTAGTAATTTAAATATTTCACTGCAAGGACACAGTAAATAGATATCAACAAAGAACACTTGACAAAAAAATACGCGTGAAAACGGCTTTAAATTTTAAACTTTGGTGAAGTGTGCGTGATTATTTAAGAAACATTTGATAAGGCCTAAACAAATTTACTAAACTAAGTAGGATCCCTTAAATCTCATAAGAAGCAACCCCTTTTTATGCAAAATACACTGAGAAATATTATACAAGCACAAATATGGCTGTATATAATCCCTATTGTCAAAGTAATCAAAGAATATCTCTCCAAACCAAACAATTATTTGGCTTTGTGCTTAAGGATTCATAGAATTTTTATTATTTAACTATATAGTAATTATTTTTATACTGCGACTATTTTATTGTTTTAAGTGCCGCGACCTAATGAAACCCGACCTCGCCTTAACGAATGGCAAACACGTTTATCAGCTGTCAGGCCGGCAAACTTTATTCAATTTAAGCGCTCGCCACGAATAATCAGTTGGCCCTCATCAGCGGCAACTGGGCGAGTAACACGAATCGGTCTTAACTCCTTCGTTTAATTTGCATAACTTTCAGGGAGGTTTCTAAACCGTTGCCGCCAAGGGAGGGAAATAGAACCCTACTAAAAAGTGTATAGGAATCCCTAGAATTACTAAAGATAAAGGTAAGGCATTGCTAAGAATTAAGACAGTAATAATTCAATTCAATTGAATTCAATTTATATTATAATTAAACAAATTAATATATATATTATATATTTCTTATTCTCGTAAAATTTCCTTGGATGTTACAACGATATTTCTTTCGTTTCATTCCAAAGGTGACCAACTTACTTGGCCTCGTTGATGCTACCGAGATTATCGCGGTTGTCGATGATGCTGGAGAGAAGACTGACCACCTCGGTTCTGTTGAGGCTATTCAGCAGCGTGGTATTCACGATGCTGTTCAGCTCAAATCGCCGGACGGCGAGAATTGTGCAGTTGACCAGCAGCTCGGTGTCCACGATTTCCGACATTTTCCGAGATATTCTTGGATGGCGGCTGCGCTGCGTTGCGTTGCGTAATGATACCGCTGCACTTGTGGCACATTTAATGCTGCGGCTCCATAGAAACCTTTGAGGCGTCGCACACACGCACGCCTTAATTACTACGTAAAATTTGACCTTTCACTTGCCTCCCCGTTTGGCGCTTGATCCGTTCTTTTTTGCGGTTTTGTTGTCCCGCCTCAACCACGCTTAATTTGGGGGCGTGGTCCGAAGAGAAGTTGCATTACCCGCAGCATGTGGCAAGTTGGCGCCATTAAGTCGGAGAAATTGCAAGCGCTTCACTCCTTTTGATAACCACTAACAATATAACGTATACGCAGTGTATGATGTTTATTAAATTTTTACGTCTCGAGTGTAATTTTAAGCGTTATTTTAATTAAAGTTTATTGAATAATAAATTTTAACTTTGCGGTATATTCGAAAAACGCAGAGTTTTATGAAATTAAATTTTTATTTTTCATGATGAGGGAATAATTTAAAATTCGTTTTGATTTTTAGTTTAAATAATAGATACATCAAGCGTTAATTACATGTAATTGGCTAAACATGAATAAACCCACATTTATGGTTATTATTTTAGTATACTATAATGCTGCACATATTTTAACCGCATTTCATTTTATTAGAAGATTTTATTCCAACCACTGCTCATTAAATAAACATTAACAGAGTTTCACTTCATCGCATAATTAAGTTACATTAATTGTTATCAATCACAACGCACAATTTAACATTTGCCAGCCGTACAATTATGTTTGGTTTAAACTGTCACACACTTTTAAGTGAAGCCGTCTTTGTTTACTTTACACTATGCTTTTTCTGCAGAAACCATTTGAAATTCAATTAAAATAGCATAAGCCAGCTTAATCAATTGGTATTTAAAATGCCACACTGATTAATCACTTAACGAGCCTTTAAATTCGTTATTTTAATCACATTTACACACTCTATTTTTTTGCATTCAGCATTTGTTTATTTTACAGATTTCTTTCCACATGCAAATTGTGGGTTTTTTTTTAGACCGACTATTTATTTTATTATTTTGCACACACACAAACAATGCCAAACACCCACACTCCGATGTCTACCGTTAGACGGATATGCTATGTGTGTTTAAAATGGCGCCCGAATTTCACCGCTAGCTGTGCGTTTTCTCCGCGCGTTCTTTAGCGCTGCTAGTGCCGCCGCCGACTGAGCGGGCTTTTCAAGAAAGGTGGTACAATGTATGCAGCATGATATTCGGGTAGCAAAGGCAGTCTCGTCGGCAGCCGAAGGGTTCGTGGCTTGGGCCGTTGACGTTCAGTGCTTACATGAAACGAACGCTTACATTAAACGAATTTGTTGTCATATACTTAACCATTACTTGTGAAAAGGATAAATTACAAGCACGTGGATGAAGTACATTTATTTAGATCAGAAACAAATATGCATAATATTAAAATACACAACGCTTTATTTCAAAATCTGAAGTACAAAAAATTAATTAATAAATTAATTAATCATTTCTTTTTCTTACATAAGACAACTTAAAACATAGGACACTTTGTAAAGGTTAATACACTGTAATTAAATTCACTCACACTTACTGAATGTCCCATCTCTGTTAACGGGTCTTCCTTTCCCGACGAGACCACCTTATACTTTTTACATCATGGTCTGTAGCTGCCTTAGTCGCTGCCTCTGCCTCGACCGACGCTAACGGGATGGCGTCCCGTTGCCAAGAGCAAGTCAACACTCACACACAAACAGGAGCTTCACCCACACAAGCTTACAAGCAACGCACAACCTGTTGAGATTGAGAGAATGCTGGCAACATTATGCTGTTGCCGACAACATGTTGCTAGGTACCTCGTTTATGGCAACACTTTTGGTTTAAAATCGTTTAAAGTTTTTTTGTAGGATCTATGAACTTATTAACCAACAAGCAACAAAATTACTTAAATTAAAAATTTTATTATAGTTATATATAAATAATATAAAAATTTAAGTATATATATAATCATGTTTATATACATATCTACATAACTCTCATCTTTCCTCACTTAAAGAAATTATTTGGCCTACTTATTGTCAGCTACTTGAAGGGTTAGAGATTTTTATTATATATTGTAATAGTTTAGTACTTCCTAATAAGAGATAAAAAAAAACAAATTTTTTGCATTAAAACTTTTAAGTTATATATACATATATATTTAATGATGTTTGCCTTGATCGAAACCTCATTCTTTTTTAATTTTGAAGAATATGACCTACCCAAATTTTACAAGGAAAAAATATCAAATCCATGAAAAAAAAAAAAAGTTACCTTATTGACCCCGACGTGATTTGAACACGCAACCTTCTGATCTGGAGTCAGACGCGCTACCGTTGCGCCACGGAGTCAAGCTGAAAGCCCTGAGCAGACTTTACTTTATGAACTATAGAACTCAATTAATAATATCTATACTTACCAAGCACAAAGCTATCTATGTTTATAAATTAAATAATACTATAATACTATTTGAACTATTCAACAGCATAGGTGTCTATATAAATCAAATTAATTATGGTGCAAAAAATGATAAGATAAGTGCATTCAGCATATACTTCTCCCTATCTCTATCTCTCTCTCTGTTTAATCTTTAAATTGCTGAAGATATGAGTAAAAGAATAATAAAATTATTTAATTTCAGTGCAATTATTATAGGCATTATATTTATCAATATATAATATATATATGTTTATAATATCTTTGATTTGTTGCGGCCTTTATTTATGATCTTTCGAATTATTCGCTCTACTTAAGGTTATATAGTAATAAAAGGAATATTTTCCATATTTATATTTTTCTTTCCAGAATAACTTTACAAGTAATACAAATAGAGATGGGGATACATTCTTTGAGCTAAGTTAAGCTATTAATAAATACATCATATACATGTATGTACAATGCCATCTTTAGTCCATATTTTATGTCTGGTAAATTCATTGTGCTGTCTCTTCGCATTTTGTAATGGTTTTTTGTTAGGTTCACCTGTTATGCCTTCGGTATTTTGGTTTATGTTTCATTTTCATTTTCACCTTCGCTCTCGATTTCGGTTTTTGCTTTCGCTGTGGCTGCTTCAGAATAGACTTCGGGCGAGTGATATGATGAATGACCTGTAAATGATGGCAAAGGACATGACCCACACACACGCACACTCCTTCCAAGCAATGGCCACTTCAAGGACTGTTCAAATGAACGTTTGTGATTCGGTGTGTGCGTGTGTGTTGTGCGGTGCGTTGGTTTGTTTGTTGTATTTTGTGTTTGCTAATGTCTGGAAATGTTTATGTCTGCCTCTCTATCTAAAGCCGTCCCTCTCTCACCGTCTAGCCCTCGCCCCCCATGTGATTATGACTGTCCATTCAGGGTCCTGACACCCCCAAACTCCTGGACTGGAGCCTGGCACTTGCACACTCAGAATTAACTTTGCCTCGAAAATAAAATGTAGGGATTATAATACTCAAAATGCCAATTTTGTTTTTAGTTTTATATTTATATTTATAATATATTTCAGTACAAGAAATATCTCAAAGATTTTTCCATTTTAGTTTCTCTTATGAATAATTTTTCCCAGTGCACTGTGTAACTATGGACCTCATTTTGGTCCAGAGCACGCACACTCCTACACCCATATGCATTGCCATGTTTAGCTTTTTTTACGATCTTGTTTCGTTTAGTTTATAGCCCACATTTGGCCCCGCCCAACGCCCAACGTCCTACCCACATCCTACCCATTACGCCCTAAGCATATTTCTGCACATTTTCCGGGGGGTTTCCCCTGCTTATATTCACGGCGATTTATGCATGTTTATTATGATAAATTTATGCGCATTTGTTGTTCGTGCGTTTTTATAGAGTACGCTCGGCGACCGCCGGAGGATTCGCCAAAATAGAAAGCTCTAAAAACACAGAGCAATCTGCTGGATTTTTAGCACATACGCACACAAACACATTTATGCATTAAGCAGGCTTTTAGTCAAATTTTGACCGGGCCAAAAAGAAATAACTAGTGAGTTCGATGAGCTCAGCTATACCGAATATAAGATACCTGCTACACAATTTCTCGGGAGTGAAAAGGCAACTGAAGCTAAGTGGAGAGTACTTCTATAAGGAAATATATTTTCCCTTTTTCATTAACCAATGCTATTTAAAGAGAGTTCTTGATGGAAGTTTAAATATGTACAGATACCTATAAGGCCTCTGATTTAAATCTAGAAAAGGCCTTCTATCATCCTCGTTAATAACATCTCCCGGAACGCTGGTATATCCTTCTGCCATTAAGAAGTGCTGGGTGCCAAAAAAGAAAACAAGATGACTCACAGTTCTCCAATAAAGTTCAGTGTCTGGCTGCGAGTGCTCCGTCAATAAATTGAACCGGAATAAGTGCAGCCCAAACTACGGACATGACTCAATATACATACATACAGATGCCACACACTATATATACTTCCACGTTTGGAATCTCGCTGGAAAACCACCAACAAGCTGGCGAGGGAGTCGCCCCAAGTCAACATGTGTCAATTACCGCTTGACTTTGTTTTGACAGCCTGAGAAATAGGTTAGTTTGTCCGGGAGGGTCAGGGGCGAAAGTGGCCCTGAAATAGGATACTCTAGTGCGGCATCAAGCATACGCCATGTGTGCATCACATGGAGACTACCATCGATACCGAGAGCAACAAGCCCTTGTGCTGATTTATGGTTGCGGTGTGTGGCATCCCCACGGAAAAGCGGATGGAAAACTTTTAGACAGAAGAACGAACAAAAAAAAATAGGACAGCTTCTGTTGTGAAAAATTACTTTGGCAGCCATCGAAGCGCGAGTTGCGATTCATTTTTGCATGTGCAAATTAATTGCCAACCGCAAAACATAATTACTTGCATCAACAAAACATACAGATATTCCTCTACCCCCGTATTGAAATTAATCAAAGTCGTCCGACCGCGTGTGCCTGTGATTAAAATGTAATTAAGTTGAATTAACCGCATGGCACACAGTTGATTGCTTTGATTAATATTTCAATTATATATATTTGCGGCCAGCTAAAGTTTTGTGGAACGGCTCAAGCTCTAGGTGAGGGCCTGCTTATCATCGAACTTCAGGAACAGCGAGAACAGAAAGGCAACTGTGAAGGGAATACGTTCAAGTGGATACAAATTATATATTAAAGAGAGACCACTTACTGGTCATTAAAGAAATCAGCCAAAGAAACGGAGCCAGGCAACTGAGTTGCATGAAAATTGGCAGCAAAATGTTGCCACTCACAGAGCCAATTCTTCCAAAAGTCATGATTAGCAGCAGCACCATAGTTCTGTGGGGGAAAGTATTTAGAACTTTGGATATGAGTAACCTATACTTGCCTCATCAAGGTGGGAAAAATCACCACAGACATCCCGATAACGTTTGTGGCACAAATGCCCATCAGGGTCAGATAAGTGGCGGCCACCAGCATCGTTACCAGCGATGTCTTCACAAAGTACAGGCCGCCCACCAGGAAGATGCAGATGAAAAGGAACACCTCTGCAATGATTTGGAATAATTCCAAGCACTCCCTAATTAAAACCAGACCCTACAGTACTCACTCACTATGTGATTTGCCACCAGACTAATGCGCAGAAGTGGAAAAATAAGCAGGTAACCGACCAGGCCAATACCAGAGACGATAATGTTACCAATATAGCTGTCCGGATTGTGGTGCTATTCGATCGAATCATTACTTTAGAGCCAGTGAAGCCAGCGGCAAGCGATATCCTACCTACTAGATTGCACTCCGCCATCTTCTGGTCCGCGTTCAGGGATATGGCCTCCGCATTGTGGTCCAGCACGGCGCACATGCTCGTATCGTTGGCGCCCTGCATCTCCATTGCGTGCATCGTGGCAAAGATCTGCGGCATCCACAAGCGCACCGAATTCACACTGTTTCCCATAATAAAATAACAAAGAAATTGATATTTGATCACAAGTCAATTACTTACCACATGATCTGGCAAAAGTGCAGACCGTAAACCTTCAGGGAGATGGCCAAATAGGGCTGAGAACACATGGGCTTCAGCTGTTTGCAGCCTTCGATGAACTTCTTTTTCGCCCGATCGAATTTCTCCTTGCGCGAAAGCTGCTGCCCAGTGCCGTCAAGATCGGCGGAGCGATCGGGCGTGGGGTCAGTAAGGCGTTTCACCTGAACGAAATAAATATATAAGAGATTTTAACTGAAGATATATATAGAGACTTATACCCACCGGATAGCTCTCCTTGCTCTTGCGCTTGTTCATCTTATAGATGCACTGCAGCGACTCCATGGCCTTTTTGTAATTGCCCTGCGACATGAGAAACTTGGGGCTCTCGGGCAGAAAGATGTGCATGAAACCGCTCATCAGGCTAGGAACTGAGCTAACTGCCAGAAAGACTTGCCACGTTCCAACTGCGGACAAGGAACATGTTTCAGATTTGAGGTCATATCGACCAGGACTCCCACCACCTACACTTCAGAGTGCCCACCTTAAAGAAGATGTCCACCGGCAGCACAAGGTACGCCAGCATGGGCAAAATCATCGATCCGGCGGAAACGCAGAGGCCCACAAACAGCATGATATACGGCCGATGCTTCTGGCCATGGAACTCGGCCAGGTAACTGACCACCACCGCAAAGGGGCCGCAGATGCTGAGGGAGAAGCTCATTAGTCCGAATATCGATTGAATCCTTCAAGAAAATAATTTGTAAATGACTAGTAACATATATTATAAATACAAATTCAATTTTACATATTCTTGGAAACCTTGTTTAAACTTCTACGAATTCTTGTGTTTTTTTCCATCTCCGGAAATTCTAAGAAAATATTTTAAAGATTGAAAACAGCTGATAATGAGCATTCATTTTATGAACTACGAGTTAATAATAATAGCAAAATATGTATTTTTACGCACATGAAGCCATCAAAGAACTTAAAGGCCATCAGCTGGGCCGTGTCCTGACTGAGGGAGGCGCACAAAACGAAGAAGCCATCCAGCCAGCCACCGGAAATGAGAACCGGACGGCGTCCGAAAGTGTCGGCAATGAAGCCCCAGGGCACAGCCGAAATGATCATTCCGGCATAGGTGGCCGCATTGAGCATTCCCTTGTCCAACAGGCTGAGCTCCAGATCGCATTCCGCCGAGGGCATCACATAGGACAGAGCGGATGCGGAGAAGACCATGGCCGTGAGGCAGGGCAACGCGCTGCACATGATGAACACATTGAACAGACCGAAGCCGCACTCCGCAATCGCCTTTTCAAAATCGGCCGCCTCCTCCACATTAGCAGCCATCCGAAGGAAAATATTTTTGTGTATATATAAGGCTAGGGGGATAATGACAAATTTTGATAAATACTTCAAAGGCCCCTGAATGCCAACAGAGATCAGTGAATATGTTGACAGCCTGTTTGTGGGCTTGTAAGTATTTCAAAAGCTTCCATCAAATATTTACAAACAATAAAAACCTAAAGACACTTACAGAAAATACTTACTTAATAAACTTGTTTTGTTTTTATTAATCATTTATAAATCATAAATAAATCATCTCATGGTTGAAGCAATATATAACCCAAATTCTGTAAAGGAATTTCCCAGAACGCCATTATATTATAATTAATTAAACCAATACATTTTTTCATAAAATATTTTTATATATGCATTGTGAACCAAGTTCAAACAATGTTTACTTAAACAATTTAAAAAGAATTAAACTGCTTTCGTGAGATAACCTCTGACCTAATTGGGATAGGGTCTTATTGTCTCCCATTAGCAACCATTTATATTCCAAATAGGTCGTCGTGGCTGTGGCTGCTGCACACGAATATACACGCTACTTGGTGACTGGTAATTGGCATATTCATAGTAACCTGTATAGACATTGTAACTGGGATCATGTTCGCGATACTTATCACGAAGATAAGTGCTTGGTGCGCATGCCACCAGATGGACACCCACCAAGGCAAAAATTAAAAATGCCTGCAATTGAATAATGAAATATATAATATATATATTATGAATAATAACCTTCAATGTCCTAAAGTTGTCAGGATCTGATTTACTCACCAGAATATTCATTGCGAAGATGCTATCGAATGAAACGTCTTTAGACAGTACTTGCTTTTATACCAGAGCCCCAAACACATGCATATGGAATTTGTGGAACCATTTTTATTATTAATAAATAACTCAAATAGACTTTTGGAAATTTATAGAATTCTTCGGGAATTCCCTGCCAAGCGATTTAAATTGATTGCGAGTTCTGATGAAAGTTCAGGAGTCATTGAAGCGCTCCATCTAATAAATCGCTGCCATTTAAAGGCTGTCAGATAAGTGAACTGATGCAGCACTAATTTCCACTTAAAACGGTCGATGGAAATCTGGTTGATGTTATCTGTATCGGATCACTCACCTGCCAGCTAAACCGCCAGCCAGTCTCCCCCATCACCACCCACACTCTTACCTGACTAACGGGCTACCGGCTAATTGGTGCTAATGAGATTTGCATGTCGCTTGCCTTCCGACGACTTTTGTCCTTGCTTATCGGACGGAGTTATTCCAGTTCACCGCGTTTCAAGGAGAAGGATACACAATAAGGTAGTTTGTACAACAATAAAGATATATTTGGTTTGATTACTTAATGTAAATATAAATAGTTGTTGAGCGCCCATCTCCTCAAGTCCGCTTAAGCTGTTATCCCTAATTTGTACAACTAAACAAAAGCTAGGCTAATGTCGCAAAGATCTGGTTTAAACTAGAAAAGGGCGAACAAAATTCACTTATAAATATTTGAGGCAACATCAGACTCCCTAAGAAAAGGTGGCCTTCGCTGGATTCGGCACAAATATGGAAAGAGTGCCGGATACTAGAAATATTACAAATATTAAGAATAAATTAATAACATTTCCCTTGATATTTCCATAGTATAAACTTACACAACAGCACCGAGGAGACCATTATAAACGGTGGCAAGCAGCCAATCTGAACGAATACGGGGAAGAGTAAGTTTCCGGACAGAGCACCGAAGCGTCCGCACATCATGGCAATGGCTACCACAACGGTTCTGAAAAGCGGTATCTCTATTAATTGTACTATTCACACGTTTTACTTTTTATTACTCACCTCAGTTGGGTGGGAAACAGCGCCACAACAGCCCCCAAAAGCGAGGAGACAGCAATACCCGTAATTGTCAGGAACGTGGCAGCCACAATCAGGGTCATCAGACTGCTGACGGAAAAGTATAAGATGAGGCCAAAGGTCCCAGAGAGAAACAGGCCATAAGCTGTAGAGGAATGTCGGTTAATTAATGTATAGAAATCGAGCCTAAAGATCAACTTACTCATCATTCGCTTGGGTCCCAGGGCACGGATAATTCCGCCGGCAAAGAAGTATCCCACAAAGCCCGTGGCCGACACAATAATATTGTTGATATACATATCCATGGAGATCGCCTTGGGCTGTAAAAGGAAACATATGTTTTTTAATCAGAGAGTATAACATAAGATAATAAGATAACCACGTCACATTCACAATGATTGGGCATTAACCCTAATCTCTAGCTCTTGATGCTGCTACTTATCTACCGACTTCAACTGAAGCTCTTTGAGATATCCATTACCCACCTCTGCACAGTTATCGGCATAATTTAGGGCGGTCTCCGCCGTCCGATTGACACTGAACTCGAGAATGGTGCACATGCTGGCATCCACATCCTCGCCAGCGTGCAGTGCCTCGTACTCGGCCATCGAAGCGAAGAGCTGCGGCAGCCACAATCGGATGGTGTTCATGCCCAGGAAGATGCCGAATTGCATGGTGTAGCAACAGAGCGCCAGTCCTAGCAGGGGCTTCCTCGCCAGCGGCTTCATCTGCTCCAGGCCGGATCGAAGGCTTTCGGTGAGAGAGCGTGTCGGTTTCTTATCTGGAACATCCTCGGATTTTTTCTCCTCGATGGTGTAGATGGCCTCATCTTTAGCGGCCTTGCGATTGGGCACCTCCTGCACCAAGGCTTTGATCTGATAGTAAATAATTAATATATTAACTTAAGAAGCCTTTTAATGTAGCTTAGAATTAGTATCCTATAGAATACTCTAGGTTCTTTGTACATTTAATTTATTTCCCCACTTACCGGATAGGTGTCCTTGGGCTTGCGTGTGTTCACATGATATATCTGTTTGAAGGCCTCCAATGCTTCTTCGTTTCGTCCTTGGGCCATTAAAAAGCGAGGACTTTCCGGCATGCCACAGAATATCAGGCCACTGATTAAACTTGGTATGCCCAGAACAAATAGGTAAATTTGCCAGCTGTGAACTAAATGAAATAGAAAATATAAAGATTTCCCATTTTAATATTAATAAATCCTTTTCCTATTAATATTTTATGAACTCACTGCTTAAGCCCCAAAACTGAAAGTCCCAATCTCTGGGAAAGATGCCCCAGGCCAAAAGTGGCAGCGTAACCGTGGCCGTTGAGGTCACCATGCCAACAATCATGAGAACGGAGGATCGGTGCTTCGGTCCATGCATTTCGGTCAGATAGGTGAATAGCACAGCTGCTGGGCCATTTACCCTATAAAATAAAAAGAAAATCAAATAAGATTTCCATTATCTAACCATTAAGTTTTTAAGTCAACTTACACCAATCCTCCCAGGAACTTGAACACCACCAACATGGTGAAGTTCTGGCTGAGAGCGCTGCCGAACACGCACACCGCATCGATCAGATAGCCCCAGTAGAGGATCTTCTTGCGACCCTTCGTATCTGCCAGGTAGCCCCAGGCTATGGCCGATATGGTCATGCCGGCATAAGCCACGGCATTCAGCACGCCTTTATCCTCCAGAGTCAGTCGAAGATCACACTCGGCCACCGGCAGGATGTAGGACATGGAACTGGACTCAAAAATTGCGGCACTCTGAGCAGGAATGGAGACAAAGAGCAGGATCAGATTGAAGATGCCGAAGCCAGCCCCCTCGATGGCCTTATCGAAGGTGGCAGGACCACCCTCGGTGGTCGTGGTAGTGGCCTCCGCCGTACTATCCGAGTTCCCGTCCTCCCCCTCATTGTCGTGTTCCAGCTCTGTAACAAAGAAAGGGCAGACACCGTTTTTTATGTCAGTTTGAACTGGTTTTTATGGGCCAGGCACTCTCTAATCTTTCGGAGAGATTATTTAAATTTAAGATAGCACTAGTGTTATACAAGGAACATTATTATCGTTCTCAATAAAAACGTGTTCAAGGTACTCGCCCGTCCAGGTTCATTACAAAATTACAGATTATTTAAGGGATAATCTGTACTGTAATAATAAATATCTAATCGCTCTCTAAATGAATCTTATAATACAAGAATTATATTATGTGTATGCACTTTACAATACATATCTTCATAATTGTTTCCATTTTCACGCAGTGTTTCCTAATTATTTATTCCAACTTTTACGTTAAAATTTTCCACTCTCATTCATAACACTTTACCGTAGATCAAATCAGATTCTTCTAGTTATAAATAAGAATATATTAAAGCAAACACAGATTAGTATTTAAGCTAATAAGCAACACCATATAGATTATGCATATGCACATGCATATAAAATCCAAAGTTTTATAGCTTTTTTAAGTTGTATTTAAGTTGTATTTTAGTTTATTTTTCACTTTTTTAACCACTTTTTGATGTTCAACACTCCATTTACCTTTTTTCTTCCCAGGATCCACACTTTCAATATTCTTTTCCGACATCTCTGTGTATGTTATATTTCTTTTTATTGGATTGCTATTGAAATTGATTGTTCAATTAATGCGCTGCAGTTGTTAATTAAGAAGCTCTAGCTTTTCTATTTCGATTTCTGTTCACTGTTACCGCACTATATACATATATTTATTCTAATTCAACCGAGAATTGCTTGCACTTGCAGTGCTACGCGCGCAATGATCTCCTAGAGCGTGGGCCACCTGCTTTTATCGGAACTCATCTTAATCAAAACTGAAGATTCACTCAACTAGAACTCCCTTATCGCTGGCTTTACAATCTCAAGAAGCTAATAAACTTATAAAACCGTGTTTATCCAGCAGAAACACGTTGTTCACTGAGAAGATACTACAGTCCGTTTTAGGACAAATAAGATAGAATGGGGGAAATGCAACTAAAATGGGGAGTAGCAAGATGAGTACACAGAATTTAACTTGAATTATGCTTACTATGTGAAGTACTTTCTTCAAGGAAATAATGTATGGCACTCCATTTGTTTAAGGACACGCCATATAGCAAGCTGAAGAAGCATGTCGTAGGCAGACCAAGCGACATACATATAGTATATCGTGTGTTATCGACATTGCTCCCGTATAAGTCTCGCCTATACCCGCGAGACGCACTGTACAAGTCTATTCGGAGTTATCATAATAAAGCAATGAGGTAGCAACAAACAAGATCCATAAAATGCGTGTTCTTCACGTCAGTAACTTCCAAAATTCAAGTTTAGATTCCTAGACCAGTCCGATTCGCGTAAGGAACCCTTACATATTCATCAATTTAGAACTATATTATCACGTTCTTTCCTACGTCACGGAAATGGTGAAATTTGTGGATGCTTAAACGACGAGTCTCACTTTTATCTATGGCCACACGACATAGGAGTGATCTTATCTGCGTTAGGCTTATCTCCATCATGACTAAACAAATTTGCGGGCAGAGCAAGTGAATGAATTACTCATAAGACGTGGAAGATTCTCATCACACACAATATGGGTTTTATTTCTTACACTAAAAGCTGTTATAAATATATGAGGGCTCTTCTTTTTCAAGCCATTCACAATGATCGACACAAACTCTTGTCCGGTCTCGTGCCGGTGTCCAGTCTTCTTCTGTCCAGCTCATTCGATGGCATCCACCAGTTTGCATAGCATGCGATCGTGCTGATAGCTGGGATCATTCTTGGCCGCCGCATTCGTCTCTAGCGGATCCACCTCCGTCTTGATCTTCGCCCCGCCATTCTCATCGTCATCGCCCAGAACCGGTAACGCTGAGAAGGCGGTGTTCACGATCTCTCGCACCCGGTCCAAGTGCTTTTGAAATCGGGTGGCTGTCTCCACGCGCTGTCGTTTCTGCATTTCCATCATGACGCGCAGCGTTTCCCTAGCCTGATGGGGCCGAAATTCGTTGAGCAGGTGATGCATGTTTACGAACAGCAGACTCAGATCGTCTATCTAAAAGAACAAAAAAGATGCGCATAAGATAATCGTGTCAGAGTCCATAAACCATATCTAAAATATAATTGACAATCACTATACAGTTATTTACGCCTTTGACTTGAACGAATCTGTGGCTTTAAATGACTTAGTTACCTTCTCCGTGCGTCGTAAACTGTCAGGATTCAGGATGAGGAAGTCGATTAGGTCCAGGAAGTTGACCAGCAGCGAGTGGTTTAGTTTCTTAAGCTCCTTGCGCCTATCGAAGTGAATGGGGATCAGGCGCTTGATATTCTGGGACTCCAATGAGCGGATCATCTCGTCATTGTTGTACTGGATCCCAAACATGCTATATACTTCGTGCTGTGATGGAGGTGGTGGCGGTCGGGGAGCCCGGTTGCGCCGAATGTTTTCCTCCGTGTAATTGCTGATATACCGCTCCGGCGGCATCGGCAGGCTGGACACCTGGGTCTCCTGGTTGGACATGGCTGCTGCACCCTTACAGGTTTTTGTTGTTTAAAGCTAATATAAGCAGTAATTCCCGATTTGTTATTCCAAAATATTTTCACAATAATAAATGGTCATAGTGTGACCGTATGTTGTTAGCGTAAAATAGATCAGTCAAACCATATTCGTGCTGCCAGCCTGCTACATTTTTCTGAATTATATTAAATTTATTTTACATTTTAATTACTAAAAACATCTTTTAGTAATTACAAATTTTAGATTTTACTTATACACTAATATTATCTTAAAATGTATCATTTTGAATAATAGGAACCGATTTTCCTGAAAACATTTTACGTATATTTTATATTATAATACCGGTAAATTTTTTCTTATTAAAATTAAAATGTAAGTTTTTATTTTCCAATAAAAACCATAATTATTTTCCAATAAAAACCACAATTATTCATTTACATTTTAAAACGTTTAAACATTGACACGATTGAATTTAAGAAATTGGAGGGGAAACGATGCTGGTCCACTTCCAATCGTTTCAAATCAAATCCCGTTTGGGTTACCCTCATCGCGTGCATTTGGCTTCATTTCGTGTTTGTCTTTTCTCTCATTCGCTTCTCTAATTTTCGCTCACGAAGAGCAAAACAAAATTGGAAATACATATCGCGAGAGTGAATAGCAAATTATCCCTACACCGATTCGCGCCAATTCCTTGCGAAAAACTGAAATTCCGTCAAATAAGACTCGAATTATTACAAATAATATTGTTTAAGCGAAAAATAAAAGAAGGCGTGCTGCCTGCCACCATTTTGTTTTTGTACCTCGTGCCTGTGTTGTGTGTGTGTGCCCGCGTGTGGGTGAATCGTGCAAGCCGTCCCCAGAATGTGGAGGAAGAATGAAAATACGGATATCGGGAAGACATTTCATAGTTTTCAACACTGAGCCATGGAACGGGCATCTTCAGAAGAGCCGGGTAAGTAGCGGAGGGCCATGTGCCCATGACGCCATCGAGATCTTCAGCCCCTCCGGCGATCGTCGGTCTCCGATCATGTCAGCGCTATTTCCAGTTTACGGCGTGCGTGTGTTAAGTGTTTCAGTGCTTGTGTGTGCGTGCGCTTGTGTGTGGAAATGGAGACAAGAAATAAACAATAAAGCGGATCTGCGATTGGGCGTTTTATAAGCAACTCTCTTTCGTCTTCGCCCCTTTTTCTTAGCCTGGAGCAGTGAAGAAGCCAAGAACCTTATTTTAGAAGTCGCGAAAAAGCGACCTGGAACGCATGTTGCCAAGTGCATCCTGGCCTACGACGAGCGGCCGGACCTGCCTTCGCTGATTACCCTGTTCGAGGAAGTTTCAAAGAACACCGACTACTCCACGGACCTGCGGATATCGCTGGAATATGTAAGTGGACCTTTGCTAAGGCTGAGAGGGAACTTCTAACTAATCAGAAAACTAAAAGAAAATCGGAAAATCCTTATAATAACCCTAAAACTTACATAATTCTTCAGAAATCATTTCAATTGAGAGAAACATATGAATATTATATAGTACAAAAAGTCATAGGACTCTTTATTAATGTATTTCCCCTTTACAGTATGGTGAAGAATTCCTGCGTCATTGTCTGGTGGACCGGATTGTGCCCCGGCGATTGGCCCTCGTGGCCGCAGGAAGTGCCGTGCAATACTGCGGCAAGATCTATGGAGACCGCGTGGAGTACAATTACCAGGCGGTGGAGCATCAGATCGAGGCATTGCTCACATCGCAGCCGCAGAAAGAGCCGGCCGGCGAAAGCAATGGGTGAGTGAATGCTTAAAGATAAGAGCACTTCGCACGGAGTTTTTTTTTGCGAATAGTGGTAGATGGGTAGGAGCTGAAGAAAAGATGAGAGCCATGTGCTTTCGGCCGGCGTGGGTGTCGCCATTCCGTCTGTGTGGGCAGTGTCGGTTTATCAAGTGCCGAAATACCGCTTATCACTGCTTCTCCTACACCCCATCTTCTTTAGCTTTGTTTACGCCCAATATCAGTGTGATCAGTGAACCCGGCTTCGTTTCCCGTTTGATCGCATGTTAATGAATGGTCGCTCTTAGCTAAACAAACGCCAAAAGCTTTTTAATGAGTAATGAGGGGGAGAGGAAACTTTGGAAACAAGATATGGAAGTCACATTAGATCATTCATAAAATTATACAATATGAAAAGTACCTTCTCTCCGATAACTTACTTGGGGGATTTAAAATTAAGTAATGGTATATTTGTTTAATTTCAATGCTTACATCATTTCATTTTTCAAAAAGATTAGATGCATTGAAACAAATATTAATTGACCCAAATAATTACGCTTCTAATGATTAAACTCTTATCAGTTAGCCATGCAATCGCATAATAGTATGAAACATAAACCTTTACATTTATGAAATCTCACAGTTAATGCTTGTGTGGTCCTATCTATAACCTGGGGATGGATTTCCACTTGTCTATATTTTTATTATATCCTCCTCCGGAGGAAAATAATAAAAAAACCCCTCCAGACCTCGAGCCTGACAAAACCATTGTTTGATTTTGGGATAAATATTATTTAAAAAACGAAGCAAGCTATGATGTATAAGTTACTAGTAAATCATTTTCAGCATTTCTTTTAAATATTTAACTTTCCTTGTGCAGGCCAGATAAAACTGCGCCCAATCCGGAGGAGCCGCGCAAGCGTCGCGCCAAGAAGCTAACCAAGAAGGAAGTGGATCCCTATATGCTCACAATGGAACCGCGTAGATTTAAGACCATGTCCGATGAGAAGCGATTCAGCACGACGGGCTTTGTGAAGTGCACGAAAAACCGCACCATAGAATACCTTTACCAGGATCACATGCCGCCCAACCTGTGGCGACACGCTCCCATTGTTGATCCCCAGAATCCATTGGATCTGGACGAGAAGAAGCAGTACAAAATGTTTACTTATCATGTGGAGCATCGTTACAATACCCTCCTGCCCGACATTCCCTTTGAGCGGTTGCATCTAATTAAAGAGTACTTGCATACGAATCAGATGAATACTTTGGAGATCCTCAACGAGGACATGACCACCAAGGATTACCTAGATGAGTATATAGCGCTGGAGAATAAAATGTTGGCCTCTCGCTATGGCGCCACTGTCAGGACAAAAAGTAGAATGGACAATCTGGGAAAGAGATTGTCAAATGAAAGCGCCGCAACGAGTGCGTCGAAAAGGGCGCGATTGGGAGAGGATCAGGTGGCCATGGAAACGGACGAAGCTGGGCTTACCGCAGACATGGACATGGAGCAATCGACGGAGGACAATCTCGAGCAATCGGGAGTCACAACCGGCCAAGTTCTGTGTGTAGATTCTGGCATTGGCGAACAAATGGATTCGACTCAAGAGAACAGCACCATTAGTTCCACTATGGGAGGCGTCAGCCAGGAGATGGACTGTTCCTTGAGTGTTAGTCAGGTGGCGGCCACTTCCTTAAGCGTAAGCCAGTTGACGGACTCTGCCATAGGCATTAGCACAGAGGAAATCTCCTCACAAGTGGAGAACTATTCCTTGAGCGTTAGCCAAGAGGAGAATTGTTCCCTAAGTGTTAGCCAAGTGGATAACCCACCACTGAGTAGCACGTTAGCCCTTAATGAGTCCAGCACGTTAGCCATAAACGAGTCAAGCGTCCTTGAAAGTACAAGACTGGACTATCCCCCCGTGACGGAGGAGGAGCTGTTGCAAATCGATTTCGGCATCGGTATGGACGATGTATCAGACTCTCACCATACAGGTAAACCAATGGCAATCCAAAAAGAATGATGCTCCCCAAGCGTTCATTTTCTTTATGGTTAAGGTTAAGTTTTTTGTTAATCTTCGTTTTGTTGTGGAATTTGGATTACTCACTTTGGTTTCCCTTAATGTCTTTTTATTTTTGGCACTCTTGATCCCGCCACTTGCATCCCTGCATTGTCACTGCTGCAGGCCAGTCTTTTGAAGATGAAGGTGTTGTTCTTTCAGATTTAGAAGATCAGCAACGCCGCCAGTCCGGGACTGGTGTGGTAGACAAGGATAACGATCTCAGCGAGATCAAGGAGGAGCCACTACCGCCAGAGGAAATAGCTCCCATTGTTGTGATGCATGCCGAGGAGCCAGTGAATGTTCCCAGAGAAGTCTGTTATCCCCTTGTGCTCAATATCTTCGGTTTTCCGATTAAACATGTTCGGCGGAAATATTTGTTCAAGCTGCCCACGGAGTTTGATAGTTTTATGAAGGCGGTAAGTGGTTTTAGTTTATATTATATTATATTTAGTCATTCATTATCCTAAGGCGACAAGTAGTTTAATAATAAAAGGTTTATATACCAGGCACCCATAGGGTACACGGGCATTATAGCTTTGTGCCAACTGAGAATGTATGAAAAAGTCAGAAGAAGGCATCTTCTACCCTATAAAGTACATATATTCTTGAACTTATATTCTTTCTCTTGTAACTTGTTTAATATAAATTAAATAATGAATTATTTTAGCGCAAGCCCAGCAAGCGACTGGCTCAACCCAAACCGCTAGTTGCATCCAAACGTGTAGATAAACTTATTCAAACGGATGCGACGGAGGATATGGATGAGATGCCTGATCCGCCGCTTAGTTTGGAATTCGATTCGGAGCAGAGTAAGATAACCTGAGATAGCTATTAACGCATTAAACTGTTATTAAACGAATTATTAAATTTGCAAGATTTCCTTGGATTTCGCCGACGAGCCACTATGGATTCGGGCTACGATTTTGATGAGCATCGATATCTATCGAGGACCATTTCACCTGAAGTGGAAGCTTCTGGAAATGCACACATAGAACCTGCATCAGGCGAAGCGGAAGCAGCAGACTCTTCTGGAAATCCAGGTGATGAAAATAACCCCAGTGAAGCAGCGAATCCAGAAGCACCAAGAGGAGCTGCATCCGACGAAGCGCTGGTTTCCGAAATGGCAACAAGCGGCTTGGCAGACCGAATAAGTGCCGGATTAAACGTAACCACGGAGGAAGCTAATACTGCAGACATCAGGGAAGAAAACTCCAAAATGGAATCCTTATTGGAGGTTACCCTAAACACCGGAATGGATAGCGGAGTAGGAGACACATTTGGCACCCACACAACAATAATTGACGATGCAACCGCGGATAGTACAAATCTAGATGATGACTTGGATGGTGAAACGAGAAGCGACACGCCAATGGATATCATCGACAAAGATGATTTTACTGATTGCAGCACAATTGTAGGTTTCTTTTTATTATTTTTGCAAATTTTGAATTAATAATTAATTGCCAACCCTTGGTAGATCCGCGACTGGCATATGCGATTGGCTCCCACATTGGAGGCAGCCCATGCGCGCCAAAACTTTAACATCCATGATCTGGGCACTGAAATCTTGAATGTTTGCCAATCAGGAGACAATGGCAAGGCCACTTTAGCCAATGTAATGGCCGACAAGGATCCCAGTATCATGTGTCGCTACATGCTGGCCTCCCTCGTCCTGGTAAGTAAAAGGTTTCATCCAAAAGAGACGTACATGTTACATAATATAATTGCAGACAAACCACGGCAACGTGTCGTTACATTTTGGAAATCGCGACAAAGACAAACCCATCGATATGTCACAGTTTTGCATGAAGCTAGAGAGTATGGAACGAATGGAAATCCATCCCGAGGATGATGTGGGCAACATGAGTGCTCAAGCTGCCGCTAAAGCCAAGAGCAATCCGGCGCGGGTGAAGGGCAAGCGGACGTCTTCGGAAATGGCGTCGCCTGAGGTTTTTTCAAAAACAATTCGATTAATACAGCCGGTCCCCAAGATAAGCCAGTCAGCGTATGACACCGACTCGGGCATATCGTCGATGTGCTCTTCACTGACATCGGCTACCCAGGGGGACTACTAGAAGCTTTCTATGTGTGTGCGTGTTCTTGAATTAATATAGATATATAACAATTGTGTAGTTTGTGTAGATTATCTGCGTCCCAATCGTGCGTGCTTGTTCAGTAGCTTGTCTCCGTTACAGATAATAACTAAACACCTTGTACCGCTTACAGGGCCGGCAGACAATGCACTTCTCACAGAAGTACAGCAAAATCAAGAGGCTTCGCTAGCATAGCGAGTGCTTGCCAGACAGAGTGTAGGTTTGGCTTTCTGTACAAAATGTAAGCTTAAGTTTTATATTTTTAAGGACGGCTTGTAATGTAAAAGAAACGTTTGTTTTAAGCTTTTGTGACGCAATATTCGTGTGTAGTTCGTAAGCTAAGCAGTATTATTTAAGCTCGGTTTTCTTAAACATTTTGAACAAGATCAAACATGCTTTTTTTCCTTCAATTATCGAACAAATTTTTATTTTATCAAATGTGTTTTGCCTTTGAAATTTTATTTTCACTTTCTTTATTCCAAAAATTTAATTTTTAAATTCTCTTTCTTTTTTCAAAACTTTCTTTATTTTTCGAACATTTTTTATTTTTTTACTTGAATTTTTCTAATAACTTCTTTCTTCTTGAGTTTTATATAACCTTTTCTTTTATTTTTTACATTTTTTCAACTTTATTACTTCTATTTTCTGTTTTAAGTTTGCATTTTGAACGATAACAAATGAGACAATGGTTAGAAAGTGTTTTGGAAATCCATATGAGCTGATAGTACTAATATCAAGTACCTGATCTCGTATTGTACAAAATTTAAATTTAAAATACAAAAAAAAAAAAAAAGAAAAATATGATGTTTAGTTTTAAGCCCTGTAAATAAGAGGCAAGCATCCAATATTAGATTTATGTGCATCGTATAATAACTAAGGAAGGTTTTGTAAATAATATTTTTATCGTATGTATTTACCAGAGTGAAAGGCAGAAAAGTCTATTTACAAATTGTGTGCAAGAAATCCAGTTTTTTTTCAGTAGCCTAAGCATAGTTGTTAAGAAATAAAACAAAAATCAATGCAATCACTTAAATAGGGTTTTAATGAACAAATTGAAAGGCAAACAACTGTTGCTATGTGCTATTCGGAATCGCTACTGCCGGACTTGTGCTCCTCCTCCTTCTTCTCTTCAGTCTTGTAGTGTCGATACTCCTTCTTGAGCTCCCACATATTTTTGTGCGGATTCTTCATGTTGTAGTCGCAGACATCCTTGAGAATCTCCTTGAGGTAGCTTATGGGCTGGTTGGTGATCTTGACGAGATCCTTGATATTGTAGTACTGGTGCTTCTCGAAGGCGTGGAACAGCATGTCCATTACGGCATTCTTGTCGTCGCGAGCCTTCTTGCCCTCGGCCTTCTTTCGCTCCCGATATTCGATCTAAAAGGATAAAAACATTGTATAACCGGTACGGGATAAGTGTATCATTAATATTATTTACATTGTGTGCATGATCCTTGACGGGCTTAAAGTTCTGCACGATCTTATCGATGGGCTGCACCCGGCGCTGTGGTTCCGAGGCCTTGCGTATGGACTCCAGCTTCAGCTTCATGTAACAAGTGTCGGCAATCGGTCGGCACTCCAGTTTCTGGACAATGCGCCCTTCCATGTAAAGCTTCTCGTTGTCCGTCTGCGCTGATGGCGTCGATGAGTTCTCCTTGCCGTTGCTGGCAGCGGCCGCCTCAGCCGGCGCCATGTGCGAGAATACCCCTAATGTCTGTTTGGTGACCTGAGACACATCCAGGACGTGCTCCGTGGGTATCTTCTCATCGGGATCCAGAGCCAGAACGGCGGGTGTGAGCGAGAGCGAGACCTGGGCCTTCTGGCCGGGCGTCTTGCTGATCCGCAGCTTGCCTACGTCCATGTTCGACGGAGCCTTCTCCCATTTCTGGGCAATATATTTTGGCACCTTGACCAGCCACACGCCACGTCCGGCATTCGACAGGTCTAGGTCCTTGTCGATTATCTGCACTTTGTCCTTATCGTCTTTTGACATTCTGTTTTGTTTACGACGCGACTTATGGGGGGAATGGCACTTGCAGCGGTGGACAACAAACAGTTTTCCGGATTTCTGTTTCAGTGCTGGACAGTGCGTTTGAAAGAAGTGTTTGAAAACGATGGATTTCGTTAAAATTGCAGCCAAAATAATAATGAAAAATATTTAGTGGTAAATAATTACTTAGTTTTTTATCTACATATTTTTTTTTATTTATTTGTTTTAGTTTGAGCTATAGCTGCCATGGCCTTCAGATCGTCTGTTGAAAAATAGCGTTAGGATATGACTGCCTAGTTAAATTTATATTATTTTATTAGTTAGTTAACTTATTTTTCTGTGGAGTAGTCTATAGCTACATCTTAAATATGAAAATTATTCATTAAATTAATTAAATGTGTTTATTTATGTATATGTTCTTATGTGTTTTTTTTTTTAATTTTGACTTTATGAAAACTATCCTGAGTGGTGCTATTATTTTGAGCGCACTTGTATGTGGTATCTTAAGCCGCTCACGATAGGGTCACACTGTTAGACTTGCACTTGCAAATTCTTCTTACATTTCCCACGCCGGCACTTTTCCATTTTCCGGATCATGGCGCCCCCGGCAGCGCGTGCTCGTTACATAGCCAACAAGGCGGACAACCAGATTCTTTCGAAGAAGCCGCCAAAGCGGCTGGGACTTAATGGCAGCAACAAAGACGAGGCGACACCGGCCGGCAAGAAGGATAAGAAGCACAAGGATTCCAAGAAGCGGTATGAAAGGGGAGTCTCTCTCTATCCCTGAATTCAACTAACCAGGATTACTAAACTCTTGACCGCAGCAGCAAGCAATCGGCGAACGGGAGCCAGGAGAAGAGCAGCAGCCCGAGTCCCCTAATGCCCAGTGTTCAGACCGCCTTCAAGACTTTCGTTAGCGCCCGTCTGTGCAGTGCCATTTGGGCGTACATAGCCGACTGTGACGAGACCTTCAACTACTGGGAGCCGCTGCACTACATCATCAATGGCCACGGCCTGCAGACGTGGGAGTATAGTCCGCAGTTCGGGCTGCGTTCCTACACCTACCTGCTGCTGCAGGGCGTGCCCGGTTACTTCTACCAGAAGATCTTTAATCCCAACCCCATACTCATCTTCTACATGGTGCGCTGCATGCTAGGCTTTGGCTGTGCGGTAATGGAGCGGTTTATGTACAAGTAAGACTCGCGGGTAATCCCAATCCCGATCCGATTATATTTATGAGATGTCCCATATTCTAGGTCCATTTGCCAGGAGTTTGGCATACACATCGGTCGTCTCTGGCTGATCTTCCAGCTGTTCAGCGTCGGAATGTTCGTGTCCAGCACTGCTCTGTTGCCCTCCTCGTTCTCCATGTACTTTGGATGCGCTGCTCTGGCAGCCTGGTGGCAGCGCAACTACAGTTTTGCCATTTTCCTGACGGCCATATCGGCTCTGTTAGGCTGGCCATTCGCCGCTCTGATTGGAATACCCCTGGTGCTGGAGCTGCTGCTCAGGCAGCGGGATTGGAAGACATTCGTACAGTGGACATTGATATCGGGCGCCGTGGTTGCCATACCCATGATTGCTATCGATACGAGCTATTTTGGCAAGTTGACTTTCGCCCCACTAAACATCGTCTGGTACAATGTGTTCACCAGCCACGGACCCAACATCTTTGGCACGGAACCGCTGAGCTACTACATCGTCAATGGTTTCCTCAACTTTAATATTATATGGGTAAGCCTAGAGTATTCCCTTGATCCTTGATTCCCTTGACTACAATTTGAACCGCTTTAATCTTCAGCTTTTGGCCCTTCAACTACCCATCATGCTGGTCATGGATTACCTAATAGTGCCTGCCAAGTCGAGGTCAACGCTGAACTTTCCCCATTACATCTCGCTGGCTCCCCTATATCTCTGGCTCCTGGTTTTCTTCGCCCAACCGCATAAAGAGGAGCGCTTCTTGTTCCCCGTTTACCCGCTGATCTCGCTATGCGGTGCCATCACGGTGGACGTGTATCAGCGCATCTTCTTCCGCTTCAAGTCGCTGGTGTTCAAGATTAAGGCGGGCGTCCATTATCTGGACCACAGCATGTTCATTGCCATCCTGGTGATGGTAACGAGCACCCTGCTCGGCCTTTCCCGGGTGTTTGCCTTGTACAGGAACTACCACGCCCCCATGGATCTGATGCTGGAGCTCAATCAGTTCAAGACGGATCCACAGTATAACCCGAACATGATTTACAATGTCTGCATTGGCAAGGATTGGCATCGTTATCCGGGCAGTTTCTTCTTTCCCGCCCGGAACTTCCGGCTCCGCTTCCTAAAGTCCGAGTTCCGTGGCATGCTGCCAGCGTACTATGTGAACGGAGACAATGCCACCCAAGTGGTGCATCCCTACTTCAATGATCTCAACCAGGAAAACGAGCACATGTACTTTGACTACAATCGATGCGATTTCCTTGTCGACTTCGATGAGGGCAAATACACGGCGCTGGAGCCCAACTACTCGAAGCGATCCAAAGAGTGGACGGTGATGAAGAGCCTGCCATTTCTCATACCGGAGAAGTCGCACAAGGTGCTGCGTGCCTTCTATGTGCCATTCCTCACCGACAATCACATTCAGTACGGCGACTTTAATCTACTCAAGCGGAAGGCGAAGCGCAATGGCAGATAAAGGTAAAGGGAGGCGCCAGTAAGTCAGTGTCGTGCCGCAGCATTTTTCCGTAGAAAGAGTCTGGGAGGATTTTTATAGTTAAAACAAAATGAAAGGTGTCGAACGGCAATTCAATTCCATGTCATTATGATTTAGGAACTGCATTTTGAGAATTAATTCACAATTAATCTTTTCATTCCTACAAAAGAAAATTAAACGCCGCATAGTGAGCTTTCAATTTGATCCTTTTAATCCACTTAAACCCAGTGAATCCTACTATATATATACATATGTATTTGTTCTCAGTCATAGTCCCACGTACTTAATTCAAGTGTGTTCGTTTTTTATGTTGTGTCCATGCCAAAGTTGTGAAAAGTTCAATGCTGAATATCGAAGTAGAAAATAAGCCAAAACCAAAATACATAAACAACGAGATTCGTACACGTTTCTGTTTAAATCCTAGATGAGCACGTAGTGGGTCTTTCTGCTCCCGCTCCTCTTTCAGTCATTTATCGTGCTCACGGCTGGTTTAAATATTCGAAAACTTTATTGGACGCACTCGGATCGTTCCACTTAAAATCTGGGAAGCAAAACTTTACAATGGAAATCGCTCGGACTTAGCCTAGATCATCGTTCATCATGGTGTGCTGAAGGGGGGAGGGGGGTCTGTTTACAATGCTATATTTGGTCTACTCAATGTACAATACACGGGTGCGCCTAAACCTAATCCTAAACTGACTTAGCGATATTTACAAGCACTCCGCGAGCATCTAGCTGACTGCCGCCACAGTTCTAGAAGTAGACCGTCAAGTTGTTCTCCGAGGAGCCCATGGCATCGGTGGCAGATAGCAGATTGGAGCCGTTGGCATTGGCCGACGTGGTCGTTATGGTTGTGACCCCACCGCCGCCGCTACTTATCGCTCCCGTGGCCGCCACTTTTCGGTTGTTGTTCTCCGTCTGCAGGGAGTCATGCTCGATCTCATCCTCCTCCTCGAAGAGCTGACCGTTGGCGGAGGCGCGCGAAACGATGCCTGGCAAAAAGACTACTTATAGTGAGTGTTTCGGGTGAGATTGGGGCATAACATTTGTTTGGGAAGGATTCAAACTTACTGCGCACTGTGGCCGCATAGCTTTCCCGCTGTCGCTCCCGATCCCGCTCCCGCTCGCGTTCTCTCTCCAGCAGGGCGGCGGAGCTGCCCAGAGCCATGCTACTACTGGCTCCACTGGCCACATGATGCAGGCCATTGTTCATGGGATTGGCCATGGTGATATTGCCGCCGTGCTTCATGTGCAGCACGGAAACTCTACCGCTGGTCACGCTGGCCCCGTTGCCATTGCCATTTCCGGCCAGCTTCTCGTGGGTTACCAGATTGGCCGAGGATACGCTGCTGTGCGCCTGGCTGTGCACACGGTTTCGGCCAAGACCCAAGCCGCTGGAGGCACTCTTGCCCTGCTTCTTGGAGCGCACAATATAGCAGCTGAGCGCCACGATGATCATCAGAAAGAGGCCCACGATCATGCCGAACATGCCCAGCATGCTGCTATTCCAGCCGGACTGGGCCAGCGTTAGACCCTCCATGGTCACGCTTACCGGGACGGAGGTGCTTCTGGGCGGTACACCCGTGTCCGTGGCAATGGCTATCAGGTGGACCGTGGACTCGTTAAGGCTCTGCAGCTGCTCTGGTCGCATGAAGATATTTCCGGTGGCATCGATCTCAAATAGTCCAGCGTGCTGGCCACGTAGCGACAGCTCCAGCTTGTCGTTACGGTCGCCATCCGCCGCCTCCACCTTGCCGATGAGGACGCCCTCAAAGGAATCTGCTCGGGATTGCAGGGACTGCTGGAGAAAGTAGGAGGATAGAAAGGTAAAGGCTTAAGAACCATTATTCCGTGTGAAATACTCACGCTCTTGGGCACCATGAACTCATAGTGCGTCTCCCTGAATCGCGGCTCCCAATCGTTGACATCGATGACATCCAGCGTGAGCTCAGCAGTGCTATTGGTCATACCATCGGTGGCCATAACCTGGAACTCATGCTTGGTCATCTTCTCGTAGTCGAGTGGCTTGGCCAGGACTAGTTCCCCCAGAGAGCCCACGCTGAAGAACTGCGAGTTCACCGGATCCGGAATAGTGTACTTCAAATGCTTTCCAGGTTTGTTTGTTGGCAGGGCCAGAATCCGATTGCCCACCGCCGTGTCCTCCCGAATGCGCATCACAAACCTCTTCTGGACAAAGGCCAGTGTACTGAGCTCACTGTGACTGCCAGGTCGCGTTAACTGGACGGTGGTTAAAGCATAGCGATCGGGATTATCGATCTGAGTGGCCTTTACCACCAAAGTGGCGCCATTGGCCACATCCGCATACCCGATGGGAGTCAGCAGACTAATAGCTCCATTGTGTGGATGAATACGGAAGTATTTGGCATCGTGGGATTGGACTATTGTATACTGAATCGGTGCACAGATGCCTTCATCCTGATCCACCGCTTTCAGTGGCTCCGGACGCATCCGCAACTCTCCTGGCCTCCCATCAACTGGCAGCTCCGCTGTGTAGGATTCCCGCTGGAATCTGGGGTTCTGATCGTCTGCATCGGTAATCACCACTCGCAGCAACGTGTCCGAGTGCCGTGGCGGAGTGCCCTGATCCTGGGCTCGCAGCTTCACAGTGAAATTTTGCAGCTGCTCGTAGTCGAGGGCCTTCTTCAGTACCAGGGTGCCCTCGAGGGGATTAAGGAACTGCACGAATTCTGAGTACGGACCGGGTAGCACCTGGTACTCGACCGTGGAGAAGGGTCCTGGCTGATCAGCATCCTCGGCTCGGGCGCCTTGCAGTATTCGAGTACCAGGAACTGTGACCTCAGATAGGGTCAGCGTGTACGGAGTGCCGATCCATTGGGGAGCATTGTCATTCACATCAGTTACGCGCACGTTTACGGGGACAACAAAACTCTGCAGGAGAAGGATGGAAAAATTAAATATCTCCTTTAGTATTTAAATATTTCTAAATTTGTGTAAAATTTGTAAAGAATTCAAAGATATCTATCAGTGAATTGGTTTTTGAGCACCCTAGAATGTAATATAAGATGATTCACAACTTTTTCAAGTGTGTACACCTCAAAGACGAACACCTTACTTTCAATCCTGGTCAGTGACCTCTCGAGAGTTCAAAGCCCACCGCGAATGTCCTGCATACATTTGCATGTTTAGCGGACCTCTCACTCGCCCCAAAACCAGGACGTGCCCCAAAGCCATGGAAAGCAACCCCCAAGCCACCTTTCAGCCCCGCCAGCGGAAGTCTTAATGGCTAATTTATGGCCACCAAGCTGGGGCTAACCACAGACGCCACCCAGACGCCGCTGAGGGCTGCCTCAGCTCCTGTTCCTCCTTTGATTGCTCTTCGACTTGCAGCTGCAGTACAGGACGTGAAGCAGAGTCGTTGAAGTTGGAGTTGTAGCCGGCGTTTTGTTGATTCTAAAATTGAAATGGGCGTTCATTGTCTGGGCAAAAGTTTTCAATTGTTTATAGAGTTCCACGAATAGCCGCAACTTTCGGCAGCGTCGAATTGTGTTTACCGAAATTAAACCAGCTTAGTTAAGCGCCCCCAGGAACACGCACTCTCCCAGTGGTGGTAACGGCTGAGGAAGGGGGTTAAGGAGGTGGCAGCACCTTAGCGCAATATAGGTTAATTGGTTTGCTGCTGGCCATTGCACGGAAGGTTCCTTTGCAGCTGCGGAATGCGGTTGGAAAGTGCTCGACAGGAAGTGCGGTCGATGTGGGCCACTGACCAGGACGAACGAACGACTGATTAATTGCCGCTTTAACCTGATCGACAAGTGCTTAGCCAGAAGCTACAAAGCTAATTCGCGTTGCTAACTGTATCGATTCGCATTAAGCGGGGCTTTAATATTCCAATTTAATTGTTTACTTCTTTGACTACCAATGTCCTATATTTTATTAATTATATAACTATAATTACCAATAATAATATTCAATAAGATTTAGGACAATGGTAGTCAAAGGGAAAAAGAGGTTCGTTGTCAGATCACAGCATGTACCTTTTGTTTGTTAGAATAAAAAGCGTATTTAATAGATATGGCTATTAAATGTTATTGCTAATTTGATGTTAGATGCGACAAAAGCTTTTCAGCGCTTCAAAAAGCTTAAATATAGACATTATTAAAGACAATTTGGCGACCCGATCGATCGGTTTAGTTTCTAGTAAAGCTGACGGAAGATGGAAGGCATCCGAGTGCTCGTTTTTATATTCTGGGTTATGCCTGTGTTCTTATCGCGTAAGTTAGTAAAATATATAATTGGGCCCTTAGAAATCGCTGTTGTTAATGTTTCTTTACGAGCTATTGCAATTTCTCAAATATAAATATCGATTATATGCGGCATATAATGATTATATTATAAATGAATGCTTAGTAAACTTGATTGTATATGATACATATAATTAAGCTTTACACATTTAAGCACGGTTTTTCCCTCAGCTCTGAGGAACTGTGTCTAAACAAACATTAAAGAAATACTTCTAATAGGGACTCCAATTTTATATTATATTCAGAAATCCAGGGCCAAGAGCCGGAGTGTGGCAAGCTGCGGGAGTCCCAACTCTACAATATGAAGCAAGTTACGGAGCCGGACGAATACCCCTGGATTGGACGCGTGAGCGATGGAAATTCGAGTGATCCGGACCCACCGTTCAAGTGCGTGGCGGTACTGATCCATCGACGGTATGCCATTCTTCCCGCTCCATGTGCACTGTCGGGTGCCACGTTTATCCTGTTTGGGGATTGGCAGGCCACCGAAAATATTCGGAAGCAGGACTGTCGTAAGGAGCGGAACGAGATGAAGTGCTCGCCGCCTCCGCAGGCGGTGAATGTCCAGGAGCTGGCGGTGCATCCGATGTACGACACCAAAACCTATGACTACGAAATTGCCCTGGCTAAGCTGGTGGAGAACGTTCAGCTCTCGGATTTTGTGCAGCCCATCTGCCTGCCGCCCGCCCAAAAGGTCGAGGGCAACCACATCGCCCAGCGGCTGGAGCTGACGGGATTCAGGGGAGAAACTTTTCATAAGGATGAACCGCTGGCCGATGAGTATCGGTATCGGATGAAGCTAGTTGTGCAGACGGCCAGTGCGGAGTTTTGCTCCTGGCAGTGGCAGAAGATCGGACAGTCGTTTAATGCCGAGAACCAACTGTGTGCCATGGTCGATGTGAGAGATTATGCCCTGACATCCGGAACGCTAATGGGCATCACATTTGTGGATGAGAAGCCCCGAAACTTCTACCTCATTGCAATAGCGGGATATTTAACGGTCAAAACGTCCTCAGATCCACCGATTCTCATACACAATTGTATACGCATCTTGCCATTTATGAATTGGATTGAAAGAAACATGAAATAGACCTTCTACGAGGTTAATTTCCCATTAAAAATGAATAAATTATCATAGAGTTAGTGAGTGATAATCTTGATTAAGCTTGTTACAAAATAAAACCATAATACCTTGGAAAATCAACCTCAACGTCTTGTTAACCTAACTTACAAGCTACAACTTTATAATCTTACCGGATCCGTTGAGTGGCGCCGTATACAGATGACATTCACGTAGATGGACGAGGGACCCCTTAGACCCTCCTTATCCAGTTCCACCGACAAAGCCAGCTCCTTTGTGCCGGCCACAATCGCAACGGGGGCGTTTTTCTCCCTCAGCGACAGGTTAATATCTCCTGTGTCGGCAGTGGGATCGCCATTTATTCGCAGCTTGCCAATTATGGAGCCTACCGCCAGATCCTCGGTGGCTAGAAAACTTTCTGCCGAGCCTCCGCCCTCGAGGTAACAACGCGAGTCCAGTATGGCTCCGAATGTGGCTGAATTAAAAAAGCAAATTAAACATATATAAACTCTAAATGATGTGAGGAATTCAGACAGAAACTGGTTGGGAATTATAATGAAGCTGTCCAGTAGGGATGTAAGTACATATATCGACCGGAAAAGTCCGATCTGAAACAGATCTAAAACTATTTTCTTTTTAGTAACTTTTTATAATTATTTCCTACAATAATAGTTAAATCTAAGTTTAGACTCTTCTTCAGAACAGTTCGATATTTAAAATAACAATATCGATTTATCCCAAATATATCGGAATGTTCAAATATCTATTTATATATCGAACTATTTTATTTTATTCTTTCATGCCTACTCCCACCTATTGCTTCAATTATCTTGGCTTTTACTATTTAAAATTGGTTTTCCATGTAAAATTAGGTTATCTTTGGCAAAAACAAAGTGTAAGGAATACTTTTTCTTGAACGGACTCTCTCCTTTTCAGGTTTACTTTCGGACACCGCCGGTCTCGCTGCTAATTTCGAATAAAAAGCAAATTGCAGCGACAGCCAGAGGAAGCCGCCACCACAGAGAGCGGAGTGTGCTTGGTCCAGTGTTTGTGTTCCAGTGAGCCACCTGTCCGAATCGCCAGACATGTTTGCTCGTACCTCGGATACGCTCTACTAAGCTTCCGTTTTCTTTCATTCCGAGTGCTGCAATTTTCGGCCCAAGCTTCGAAGCCGAAGACCAGCCACCACCATGTGAGTACACCTGGCCACATGGAACAACATCTTTAGACTCCTCCTCGGTGGGTGCCTTGCAGCTGATTTGAGTTTCCGGACAAGCTCTGATATCTAATTGTGTTAGTGTGCAAATGGTTAAACCTGAGATGGTCATGCAAATTGCTGCGAACGGACACCTCTTGCCTTTCCCTTCCTCGTATGCAAAGCGGTAAAAGTTCGTCCGTGAAATAACCAAGGAAAAGTTGAATCGATTTTGTACAGCTTAAGCTTCGTGTTTGATTAATTTAGAGATTATTTTCTCTCTATATAGTTATTTTAATAGGCTTTAATATTCTTTACGTGAAATATGTATTCGATATCTCAACAAGCGGAACGTTAAGAAAAGTTTCTAAGCATTTTTAGAAAATCAGACACTTCTCGTTAAATTTTTTCACTTTAAAATCGTATTTTTTTTTAAAGGTATTTATATTTTACATTCATACATTATTATTTATTTTATTATAAAAACTATATTGCCGTAGTATATAACGTTTCTTTATATGATTCAGATGTTCCTAATGTTGTCCACCTTTATCACCATGACTTATTTATGACAGTATTAATAGCCTGATCTCCCCTCACTTTCATAAATTTGTTAGTTAAGTGCCTTAGCCCAATTATCCAAGTCCCATGGGAGCATGACATAACACCTTTCTTGGGCAATGCCATTATAAAATCTTACAAGTATGTACTACATGCATATTTCCCAACACTCGGGTTCCGGTTGCTACCTTCCCTTGACCGCCTGAAGAACAAGTTCTTGGATATGTGTTAACAGTATAATTTCAGTTTGTTTTGTTTATTTTTCTTTTTTGTTATTCACAGCTCGTTCTGGTAAACGGTTTGCAATTGACCCTGACTGGGGGTCGCCAGTCATCTCCGGCGGGATTTTCACCAGATGATATATGACGGAGTAGTGAAATCTTCTGCTCAATTGTAGGTTAATTGTTGTGACATTGGGCAATGCACATGGCAATGGAGATCTCCGCTGGCGGACTTTCTTCGGCAGTTAAAAGTGCTGTTTGGAAATTAGTCTAATTGCTGAGGATTTATTACCCAATCTCGGTGATGTGTGCTGATAGCTCACGTACATGAATCTGGCACTACTTTCTGCACAAAATGGAAAGTTTCTCAAAATCGGGACTAGCGCACTCACTGGCATCCATCCCGCAAAAAAAACCATATTTCGATTGCACAACTATCCTAATTAGTAGCGAATGCATGTGTGGCAGGGATTGCACACTCTATTCGTACATAAATAAAAACTAAGACTAATTAGAGTCATCGAATAAAACAAAGCGGGTTCCAAAAGCCATAGCCATCCATAAGGTGCAAATACCTGAAGCGTAAATCCGCGAGACTTTGTACAAATAAAGTCGAGATTAAAGACCAAACTCCCAGAGTTATGTAAGTTCTACTTTTATTTATTTTTTTTTGCAAAGTTGGGAGAGTGTGTAAGCCAAATGAAAGTGAGTTGGCGGCTAAACAAATTTGGCCAGATACGTGAATGTGAATATGAATATACATATGTGAGTATATATGGCGGAGAAAAGTTTCAACAATCAAAAAGTTCAGAAAAACAAATTTTCATACGGTTTGTTTTGGTTTCTTTTTTTTTTTGTGCT
The DNA here is from genome assembly GCA_018904695.1 of Drosophila parvula. Lineage (NCBI taxonomy): Eukaryota > Metazoa > Arthropoda > Insecta > Diptera > Drosophilidae > Drosophila > Drosophila parvula. The sequence goes on from JAEIIG010031174.1 coordinate 63,921, forward strand.
TTTTTGATAAAACCAACGCCACGAAAAACCGAAAAGAGAAAAAGTGCCCCGTTCAGCTTGGTGATTTCCATGAAAACGCCACCGAAACGACAAACTCCTCGGTCTGGGCCACTGACTTTGCCTGCTATATCTATCTGGCAAGGGGTTTATTTTTTGGGATTCCAAGCCGAAGACGAAGCCACAAGTTGCTCCGTTCCGAGCGAGTTCTGTCTGGTTAAACATCGTAAGCATCGTCGAAAGGCAATGGCACAGTATTTTGCAATCAATTTTTCCGGCACGGGTCAAGCTATTTGAGAGGTATGCGTATCGTAGAGCCCTTTAGGGAAGAACTTGAACTGTGACAGAGCCATTAAAGTCTCCGACTGCCATACATATGTACGTTCTTTGCCCAAGTAGAGTAATGATTTCACTCAACTATGACAATGTAATGAACCGAAATTAATGCACTAAATGGAACTTCAAACTGGAGCAGCAACATCATGACCACAATATCTTGGTAGGTAGGTATATAAATGCGTAAATGCACTCCAGAAAAGGCAAACTGCTCCACGGGAGGTGGATACTGGGATTCCGATACGGTTTGGGGTATATGGATACACGAGCCAAGTCAGAGTCACGTAAAAAGTTGTATCCGTCATAAATCGTTGGACCAGAACGTCGTTGTCTTTGTCGTTGACGTTGCAGGCTTTTCTCTTGTTTTCTGAATTTATTGAGTCTCGCTTGGAATTTCACTATTTTTCAGTTTTTACTTTTCGAGGGTTACATGCGGTTAATTACTTTGTTTGTTTTCGATTATCAAAGACACTGGGTTCAGCAGTTACTTAACCAGCATACCAAGCCGATAACTATACTATTATTAAGGGTCTTTCTCATAACAATACAACCAATTAAAACTTAAATATAGTTATTAATATATGGTTGACATAATATGAGATAAATTGCCATCATTATGGCATCTTAAGAGATGGAAAGTTTAAAATAACTCAAAGAATTTATTACTGTCTCTTACAACTAATGTCTTAATTACTTTGATTTCTTTTCTTAACTCTTTTATATAACTTACCATTGTTAAACCAGCACAGAGACGAGATCACCAAGTATATCCAATTAAGTTTTATCCACATTTTGTACAGCAATATTTTGCGATGAACAATCAAGTCAATTGATGGATTTTTAGCTTCTTAGAGCAACATAACACTTGCACAGAACTCATATAATTATCGTTCACTTCACTCGGAATTCCATCGCACTTTCCATATTAAATTCTTAATTTCCTTGCCTAACCGGAATGTATTTCGTTAGTGTTTCTGATTTATGGCATGCAGTTTATCTTTTCTTTCAGCCATAAATTTGCGTATATCTGCGATGTGCCATAAACGTTCCTGCCTCAGTTTACGTGCAACTTTTCCTTTGTTTTTTTTTTGCTCTGTAATTGACAAAATGGCAATTTGAAATGGATAATGTCTAGAGAGGGGGAGTCTGTACAGTCTTCTAAACTATTACAAGATTATTAGATAGACAAAACGCTTTGGCACAGAAACCAAAGCAACTGGAACATTAGCACCCCTTACTTAGGCCCCCCGCGAAAAGTATCTAGCAACTGAAAGTTGTATTCTTCATCTTTAGCATATTGTTCCTTCTCATTCATTGTCTTCTGGTTGTGGGGCAAATGTCGCACACATGTCACCTCAAAGTCGGGAGTTGGAAGTTGGGAGTTGTTGGTCGGTTGACTTGGTCGGTTGCCACACATTGCCTTAGTTGTTGTCACCGGCGGAATTGGCGGCATTTTTTTCCACCAGCAAAACTCCAAGAATAACACAATCAGCCAACATTTTTCAATTGCCAAGTTCTAAATACTCTTCTTGTGTTGCCTATAGTTTTTGAATAATATTATCAATATTTTCAGAATTATTTTATAACCATAAAAAAAAAACACTTTAATAATTATGATAAAAACAATAATAGAAAAAAAAACAACTAAGCGATTTTTCATAATTCTTTCAAACAAAAACAGCAGATTCTACTGAGCTGCCTTCCTTGCAATCCTGTCAATCTTTTAAAGAAGCTTAAAGTGTCCTTCTTACAAGGAGTTTAGTTTATTAATAAAGAAAAATATAAAGAAAAGAAGGCATCTCTACCCTATGAGTTGTATAAGTTACTAATAAGCATCACCAGGCGAGTCGATTTAGCTATGTCTTCCATCTGTATAGGAACCAGAGCTACCCAATTTGGCGGCAACTTTCTATTGAATCTTCTAGCAGCGCAAGAGATCTAGAATCTAATAAATCCTCATTGCAACAAACCAAAACCACAAGACCCCATTCGAAGGGTATTAAGCCAACAACCAGCCACTAAAGGCGGTTAAAATATTTTTGTTGTTGTTTCCTTGGTTCCGGAATAGTCGGTCCCAGTGGAAGAATTTTCAATGCCCGTTTACATGGCGCGCAGGAGCTTCCTTCTGGCCAGGATTTATGGCATGCCACACGACGACGGGTAGAAAGTGTGTGGAGGAGGTCTCTATGAACGTATTCCAAGGGGGTTTTGGGAGGACAGACAAACATTTGCATACAAATCAGCCGCTGGCCATTGGCCGATGGCGAAAATGAAAACGCTTTTTTGACCGGAAGCCCGCGGAAGTACACAAAAAAGTCATTCACCTGTGCAAAAACGTTTACATTTTCCGATATTCGCTTTGGGCCGCGAACTTGTTTTCCCTCAGGTTTTTCTTTTGCACTGGGGGCGATTTGGGAAAAAAAGTGTTAACTGATTTACAGCCGCGGAGAAGTTTAATTGGTTATAATTTAATGGATTCCGGGAGCGATAAAAATGTGTCATAAAAAATATTGAAGAAATGGAAAGTTTCAACTTGAAGCTCTTTAAATTAAGGATGGGAATGGTTGATTTTAGCAAAAACAGTAAATTTATGAATTAAAACGATACAAATACGAAATTAAAAAAATATTGAGATTTTAAGTTTCTTAAAAAACGATCAACGTCAAATGTGATTTGCTTTCGGATGTTATTCTTAAATGAGATTTGTTTGTAATTAATATGGTATTAAAATAGCATTAAATTATTATTAATATAAAATATTTAGTGTTCCAAAAAATACACTTTCTGCTTTAAAGGCTTTAATCTCAAAAGTTTAAACTTTTATTTATTTGATTTTCCATTCAAACAACACTCTTCTTTAAACGTTGCATTTTTTTTTAGAAATATTCTTACTTTAATTGAGCCAATAAATTGTCACTTTCTTAACCGTTCTGCCCTTTTGCTCTACATGACTCATAAGTTTTAAGTCCCAGCACACATTCCATTATTGTTATGTTTTCGAATAATTTATGCTTTACAAACACGCACTTAATCCTTTTTTTGGGGGGAAGGGTATTTCCACTTCAAAAATTCTTGGGCTTATAGTGATTGTTATGATTGTGGTTGCATTAAACACAAAACAAAGTTGACCGAATCGCTCTTGGCCAACAGTTAGCAGCGCTGAACGAACTCCTCGCGACGCGATCCAAACCCAAACTGATTTTCCGTAATGTTGCCAAAGCCGTGCCCCCTAACAACCATGCAACGACGAGTGCTAACACCACCAGCACTAAAACACAACAATAAAAGGCAGCAACAGCCTGTAAAGCCGGTGTGCGTCGTCGGTCGGACTTGTGCCCACTATCAACATGCAAGCACACATGAAGACAGCGCCGTACAAAATACTAGAACCTATTGGTACTTTATATAATATAATAATGAAAAAATACCATACTCTCAAATATGAGTTTAATAAATTTAAATATGAAAACTACTAATTACAATGATAAAAATGATTAATTAACTTTTTATATCATATTGTTTAGATACCATTTGCATTGATCTTTTACAATGTTTCTTATATACATACATATGTATATTTTTTAAGTAGTGATTAATTAATTACATAGGGAAAGCAAATACGGGGACATTCCTTGGAAAGATAGTTTATAATGGATAAGAAATTCAAATCACACCTCCAAATCCCTGGTGATTTCCATTGGCACTGTTACGGCGACTTATGCTGTTCGCCTGTAAACGTTGGAAGCCTCTCTGGACGCTGGCTTTTACTTGTGTGTTGAAAATGTTTCCACATCACTCGTCAAGCGTTTCCATTTGAGAGCTCGAAGCTCCTCTCTTCGCGAAAGAGCCGAAAAAAAAAATAAATATAAAGAAACGGAAAGCGGCGGTGGTAGTGCCATGACAACAACAACAACTACTGCAGCGGCTTGGTGGCAGAGCGCACGCGCCCCAGCTCAAAATTGATGAGTAGAATTCAGTGGCGCCCCTCCCGACCCACCACTTGTGCTTTCGTTTCGCTCCACTGAGCCGGCTTTGCAACCCCTTTCGGTCTCTCTCTCTCTTTATTTTTCTTTCTTGCCTTGGTGGGGTTCTCTCTGTTTACATTGTGTGTAGTCGCCATGGGAACCAAGGCGGCGTCCTAGCCGGTTTATTGAAGGAACTGGCTCTCTTCCAGGTCTTCTACTCTCCAATATCAGTCCACTGCCATGGCGTGATTCAGCCCCAGTGACATTGCATTTGCATGTGACTTGTTGTTAATTGCTGTAATTTTTGGACTGGACGTCGCCGGCACATAATTGCACTCTCTCCCGCTACCACTACCATTCCCGGTCTCCTTTATTTTCCTTTCCTGTACAGTTACAGTTAGTTTCGTGCCAGGCCTGCCTTGTTCTTTTAGCTTCCCTTACTTTTGTGTAGTTTTTTGGGCCATGCTTTCAATTGGTTGTTGCTTTCCTTCCGACACTTTTGACTTACTTTATGACCTGGTCGATTATGCTCGCCATCTTATCGAGCCTTAAATGGGTCTTGAGGTGTTTTATGGAGGGGTTGAAGTTACACACGTTGTTTTTTACTTCTGGATTTCATTAAAAGTTCGGACTTAAAGATGGATTTGGATTGGCTAGAAATACAAGAAAATAATTTTTTAAATATTTTTCTATAAAAGGATACAATAGGGGTGCGACCAAAGGTACGAAATAAAATGCATTCTAAATTGGTTTCTTATTGGAAGGAGCTACTTTTTCTAGCATACTTTTTGGTAATAAATGAATTTTTTTATAAATCTGCTGTAAATTCTCAATGTTCTTATTTTAAAGGGCTTTTGAGGGCTTAAACCCCTTTAAAATGTGCCTATAAGTATGCAATGCTGCTTTTGAGGTACCAAAGTCAGTGTACATTTTGTATTTTAAATGGGCTGAATGTATTGATACAAAGGTTATAAGGGGGATTATAGATGTCCCTGTTTACCTTTCAAAGTAAATTTAAAAAAATAAATAAATACAAATTTTGATATGTATTGTAATGCTTTTTGAAGCAAAAAATTAAAAATTGTAGATAATGCTTGACGTTTCTAAAAATAATGTATTAATCTTGAAATTCTTGAACCATGCTTTTTATCTCAAACAAAACTGTATGGCATCAGTTAAATACATACCACTAAAACCCCTTGTATCGCCTAAAGGAAACCCTTTGCATTTTATAATAATACCTGATCTTTATTAACATTAAGATTAATGACAAGGTCTTTATATATTTTCCGCAGAAGGAGCATTACTTTCGCATCACAAGTACTTGGCAACTTAGGTTTAGCTTAGGTTCACTTAACTTACTCTGAACAATTGGGGTCTATGGTTTGGCTACGAATTACATTCAAAATTAGCTTACAATAAATAAGGACGTTAACTAATAATTGGCTAGGCTTACAGTTCGGTGTGCTTGGGCTTGTTGAACAGTCTCTCGCAGAGTTTGGCCAGGACCTGTGAGACCTCCAATCGGTATTCGTCCTGGCTGTTGGCATACCGATTGCGGATCGTCAGGAGGGCATGTCTCAGCCCCGAACTCTGTGACCAGGAGGCACTGCAAAGCTCCTCAGTGGTCTCCAAAGCAGTGGCAAAATGTTCCACAATCTCTGGCTGCTCCAGGAGATGCAAGTAATCTTTGGCAAGCACATTCTCCACCGCCGGGCAGTAGCCCTGTGTTTGCAGCCAGGGCTGGAACTCCAGCAGCACATATTGGGCCATCGTGGAGGCAGCATCAGGAGCATCTTTGCTGGACTCCAGCACGAAACGCTTCTCCTGCACAAGGTCACTGATTAGGGTGACAGCCTTTGACTTGCTGCGTAGCTCCACGTCGGGACTCTGGAGCACCTTGATCAGGGCCTGCGTGCCAGAAGTGGAGAGTATACGCTGCTGGGCCAGCGGAAACTTGCGCAGCAACGCTCCAAAGGCATGTAGCGCTGCAGAGATCTCCCCGGCATTTCCAGAGCTGGTGAGGATCTGCGCCAGATGCGAACCAAAGTTCTTCTCGAACACCTTGATCTGCGCCTTGGGATTGTTGCTGGTTAGGGAACCCAACACTCGCATTGCTGATATCCTCAACGCCGTGTTGGTATCGTTGACCACTATCGGCAGGAGGACGTCGTCCAGACCGCCATTATCGATGAACAACAGGGCGTTGTCTATCTGATGCAGCAGGTACTCCAGGTTCTCCAGGGAGTCCAGCTTGGAGCGCAGTTCCGACTCCAGCGGCGTCTTGCTGAAGTTTCGATACTGATCAATTAGCTGCACGATCAGCTCTCCGTCCGTGCGAAAGTTCTTTTGGAACTCCTTGTACGCCTTTCGCAGCTCCGCATAGCTCTTCTTCTTCTCCTTGACCCGGCGCAGCGACTCCTCAATAATGTCTGGCTTGTAGTCCAGGGAGAGCGGCTCATTGGCATCCGCCGCCTGGCCCTCTTGCTGACTCTGCAGCGCCGTGCCACGTTCGCTCTCATCCAGTAGCTTCGCCTCCTTGAGTCCCGTCTGCAGATTGATCCGCACATGTAGACCCTTAGGTATAGCTTGTCCTGGAATACCAGAGTCCTCAATTAGTACACGTCACCAGGGGAGCTTCAATTGGCAAACCGGTACCTTCCGATATCACCTGCCATTCCTTGGTGGCCACGAATTCGCCTGTTTTGTTCTCTATATCCGTTGCCTCTGCCACTTGCAGGCTTCCCAAGACCAGGGCACTGGCCACAAGGGCGATGAACTTATAGCCACGCATGCTGCTTTTCGTACTTTGGATAATGAATGAGTCTGAACCGTATTTCACCTGCTATTTTAAGAGTTTCGTGAGAAATTTTAAATCCAAACTTAAGACTGATGTGGTTGTGCTCAGCAGTGTGCCCACCAACTTTTGCGCCCATAATGCTAGCATACAACAAATGCGGGCTTTCTATTCCGCGACCCACAATGGTCACATTGAAAAGCTCATCGGCCCTTGTTGCGGCCATGTTGTGTTATGAATTTAAAAATGGCCGGGAAAAATTATGGTTGTGCTCGCTTCTTCCTAGAAAACTATTTATTATTATTATTAGTATACTCTAAAAAAAGGTACTAAATGAGAATTATTTGTTTCTTTAATATGTTTGTGTATTGTTTTCATTATTAGAACACTAAAATATGGCAATTAAGATTGATTTACAATCACCTAATATACCATTTTGTTTTTTTAGGCGAACTATGCATTTGTTAGAGCAAATTATAATAATGGACCGCACCACTTGAAACCAGAACCCTTAAAAATTCATCAACTCAGCATGAATTCCCTAAAATGAAAAAGTTACAGCCAAGCTTTCCACAACAAATTACAAAGTGGAAATACTAGTTCAAAAACTTATATTATTGATAGTTTTATTAACCATTTTGCCGAATCATGTTAACGTCAGATGAGACAAATGCAAACAAACATATGTAGATATTTAAGGCATGATCGTGTCGAGCAGAGAGCAGAGAGATGCAAATTAATTCATAGAGTGGCGCGCCGCCACTAAGTAAACCCGTGTTTGCATAGATTAACTGGTATTCTACATATTTCGAACATAAGGCGGCCAAAGAATCCGCTGTAATCCCTATCGATGTCTATGACAGCGTCTAGGAATTGGCTCTGCAAACAAAGCAAAGTGCCAGAGCTGTGAGATATGTGAACTCACCTGGCGCCAATTGTATAACCAAATAATAAACAAAATGCCGGTTTCGCATAGTATACGCATACTATATATTGTTTATTATAAAGCAATAGCCCAAAATATGCTAATTGCCGATGACGAATGCCAGATAGAAGTCTTTAGATGGCGTTTGTCGAATTAAAATTAAATAAACCCCAACGGCGCCTGTCAAAATAGTTTGAAAGTGAAGCCATCTTCTCGCTGGGGGCAACTTTTATCTGGTGAATCCATTAAGAATCCCGTTGGAACCAGTTTTGATGTGTCGTCCGCTCTGTCCGATAATGTCTAATTGGCTTATGTTGGGAACTGAGTTATTGGCCAGAAGATCAATTAGGTCTTCTTCGCTCCAGGGGGCTATGTGATGCAAAACGGAAATTCTTTTGGTCATAAGCATTAAGCCTTGAGGCGAAACTCATTATGTGTTTAAAATTAAGGAATATTATTGCAGTGCAGAGTTAAGAGTTAGAAAAGTTGTGACTAATTATTAAATAAAAGAAGGGTTTAGTAGGGTTTAGTCTCAAAATAACTAAAGAATAACGTTCTTGACGATGCTCCCGTACAGAATTAACCCCTGACACATCTCTTAATGAGTTCTTCCAATTCAAATTAGAAACCATCGTGACCACTTAGCATCCATGACTTCAAAGACACTTTGGAAATCCCCAAAATGTTCTAAGCTCTGATCTCAAAGCAAATATCGGCGCTGATAAGTACGAATTATTATTTGCACTTTATTAAATGTGCGAACAAAGCGCAGAGATGCCATTTCGGATCTATAAAAAAAATACAAAAATGTTATAATAGTCTAAATAATGCAATGTGCGGCATGGACAGTGTATATAATGTATGTTGGATTGGATTTGGCGACGGTGTGGACGGGTTTGAGCATTAAAATTTATAAGAATCACTTTTGATTTTCTGCTGCCTGCCTGCTTGCCAGCCTGCCTTTTGCCATTGTTATTGTTTATTGTTAATTGTTGCTATTCTCGCGAAACCGGGCACATGCTAATAATATTAATTAATAATATTGTTGCTGCCAATTCTGGCTAGGGGTGCCTATGATAATGATCATGATCATGATCATGATGATGATGATGAGAAGCCAAAACACAAAACGAAAGAGATACGCGAATAAATAAAAATAGCCACCAATCAGGCAACAAGCAACAACAACAGCAGCGGGCGAGACAAGTCAGGAATGAATAAACTATGAAGTGTACTGGTTGTCTGGCGACTCCGATCCAAACCGTCCAATATCTGGCGGTCAGAAATTTTATAAATGCCGCCGTCTGTCCCGAGCCAATTTACAGTTTGCCATTGAACTTGGTCGGGCGCTTGCCAAATCAGCAGCAGTCGTGGTCGTCGTACGTACGTGTGTCTCCCTCTCCCGGTCTTATACTACATCCATAATGCTGCTGCTCCAGCTAAGCTCCGTGGCTTTGCTTGTCTGCCTGGCCAGCGGTGCCTCCAACTTCCGTGAGTCTGCCACGGTTCTGTCTAAGCTGCGGAAGCGTTGCTAATCTCGGATTTATCCTTACAGCTCCTGAGCTGCCTCGCTGCAAGATCGGTGACACCAGCTGCATCATCAGTGTTTCCCATACGCTGGTGCGTCAGTATGCAAAGACAGGCTATCCGGCGGCAGGATTCCCCCAGGTCGAGCCCTTCCTGGTCAAGCGCTTTGACATCTCCGACGGACGCACTGGATCCCTGAATCTCAAATTGAACTTCAAGGATGTGAATGTGGAGGGGCTGTCGGGTGTGAAGTTCGATAGAGCTGTGTGAGTATAAACTAGAAAGAGGAGGAGTAATATTTTCAAGAGATTTTCTATAAAAGGATCCACCTAAAGTTATATTGAATACTATAAAAAACGTTGGTTATTTTAAGGCAGGGAAAAGTTAAAATAATCATAAAGATAATTAGAGTATAAGAAAGTACAAGTCACACCTTCCTTTTGTGTTTATTTTAAAGATGTTAATATGATTAAGTTAAGAAATTTGCTTTGAACGTTAGTAATTTAATTTAATCCTACTTTTTTATATTCCCAGCTTTATATTCTAAAATACTAATCCTTTTATTCGTATTTTCCCGCAGTGGCTTTGGTCCAGATCCCGCCACCAGCAAGTTTGAGATGTACGGCTCTTTCCCCAAGATTGCTCTGCGCGGCAAGTACGTGGCCGACGGTCGCATCCTGATCCTGCCCATTCGCGGCGATGGCGATGCCGAGATCATCCTGCACAACCCCAAGTTCTCGGTGAAGTTCAAGCCCGGAACCCAGCAACGCAATGGACGCACTTTCCTCAGTGTGGACAAGCTGAAGGTGCTGGTGGAGCCGCAAAAGTGAGTAGACTTGGGTTAGCAAGTTCGCATCTAGTTCGGTTCTACATCTATTTTGTATCCCTGATCCTCCAGGATGAACATCCGTCTGGCAAATTTGTTCAATGGTGATCAGGCGCTGGGCGCCAACCTGAACCAGTTCCTCAACGACAACTGGGTGGAGGTGTGGAGCGAGCTGCATCCCTCGATCCACGTGGCCATTGCCGAGATCATGAAGACCATCCTTACGCAGCTGTTCAAGCGGTTCGCCTACGAGGACCTCTTCCTGGAGAACTGAACGCCACTCGTTTGGCTTTTAGGCTAAGTGTACGAGTATTTCCTCATCGGCAGCATTTCACAAGCACGGGGCGTTGCATTCCGGCCATTGACATATCATCACATATATTTGCTAAGCTAAGCTTTAAAACTGTAGAATAAACAAACATGATTCGATAACTGGTTGTGCGCGTCCATTGTTTATTCAAGCGTAGATCTTTTCAGCATTTCCGCACAACTGTCGCATACGATTTTTGGCAAGCAATCGCCGACAGCTTGCCGATTGGCAAGCAGCTCACGTGATCGGGCTGTTTGATTGGTAATTTGCATGACAAACGCAAAATGGGCACTAACTATTGAATAGTATTAACTATATATCAAAATCTAAGCGATTTGATTGATTTAAATGGAAATAAAATGGCATTTATATAAAGCGAAAATAAGATGAATGTCCGCGCCAAAGGGCGAATATTCTCGATAGGCAGTGTGATCGGTCTCATAGCCTGGAAATGTCCCGTATTGCAATTCCCTCTCATAAAAAGGGAGAAATTGTTGTATATATTTATTAAAATTGCTTCTAGGTTAATTCAGGATTTATATTTAATTATAAGAAGGCTTTAATAGGTTTAAAGTTATCTAATTGATAAAAAATGGAAGATTTACAATTTAAACAATACAAAATATTCACTAACCAGTTTCCGAAAAAGGCACAATTTCAAAAATGTATGAAAACAGTGAAATTACTCTAAAAAGAAAATAAAGTTCGAGTACTATTTTTGTGAGCGCAGCTGTAGATTTCATTTTGAGTTCCTCACCTGGAAAGTTCAAGAGTACCAAACGGTAAACCTTGTTGACCTTGGAAATTGCATTAAAATCTTCCACGAGTCAATCAACTGCATTGACTGACCAACAAAAACTAGTTGGTTTTGTTCTCCACGGAGGCTGGGCTGTAAAACAGGGCGTTGTTTTGCCCATTAAAGTTAACTGAAGTCTAGGGACCTGTTCTGTTCTTGTTCCGACGTCTTTATTTCGACTCCTCAAATTGACATTTCACAATGACATTGTTGTTTTCTCAACTTCAGCTATAAGATTTGGCTATAATATATATGAAACTACTTTCTGACCTTATTTCGATGTAAGACAATTGTGTTTTTCTCTTACTATGTAATTAATTTTTGTCTAGGACCGAAGATATCGCTAAGGAATATTATTTTTTACTGCATAAATCTGCATACCTTTGACTGAATCTTTCCAATAACGGCCTGCTGTTCTGGACAGGGTTATAACACGGCTATAACTAATGGAAACTAAATTGTTATTGTTGTTGTTGTCATGTTGTTTATTATTTAACCGCATTATTCCGCTAATTAACAGCTAGTACATCTAAATAAATGAATAAATAAATTCAAAACCTTGTTCAGCAAGAAATCGGAGAAAGAGGATCCCAGCTTAAACCTGAGACGGTTGGATCCTATGCTGGTGGACACGATAGTCGTTAACAGTGTTGGCATAGGAGTTAATTTTACCAATAATTTGGTGTACGGCATCAAGGAGATACGAATCGTAGGCGTGAAGTGAGTTGCTAAAGATATCTATTTAAATAATATTACGTTTGAGATGCCCGTACTTAAATATAACTTCTTATAAGAATTATGACCTTTTCGGAGCTAGTTTCTACTAATAAACATTTCAATTTCAGAGGATTCGGCAAAGATCTCACAGAACAGCATGCACCAAAGTTTATCGCAAATAATCTGGCTCTAGTGGGTCCCTACAGCATCCAGGGCAAGGTTCTTAAACTCCCCAGCAGTGGATCCGGGAACAGTAACATAAGTATGAGTATGTTACTCCAACTGATTTATTTGCAATTAGATTGCTAAAGTGCTTTCCCCCACATATATTTTAAGCTGACATAAAGGGTGTCCTCAGGATTAAGGGGCCAGACACTCGAAAAGAATGGAGAAACGTACCTGGACGTTATATGAACGCCTTTCTGAACGAGAACTTGAAGGTCCTTTACAAGGAGGCGGGGCAGGCTATAGGACAGGATTTTAACCAGATTTATTTTGGCCTAATAAAAGATGTCTTCGCACACCGTCCGAATGCCGAGGCGGAGGAATAACATAGTTATAGTTGACCCCGCTAAACTGATATTAATAATACATGAGACACGTTTATCCAATTTATTAAGTTGTGTAATGGTAATGTAATGTTGACACACTCGAACCTACGAATCTACCTCAAGCTTGTTATTCTCATTTAGATGAGTCAGCATAGCTCTTGTCAAGCTATTTAGCAATTATAAGTTTTAATAATTAAAATTAGAATATATTGCTTTTCTAGCTTACTAACCATGGCTATACAGAATTTAGTAACTTTGTTAAACCTTATAAATGTGTACTTACATAAACCTAATTGAAATTAAACATATTTTAACCTACGTATGATGCAACTCAAACTAGTTTCTCTCTCTCCCACTGAAAAGTAACGAGAACAATTAAATCAAATAACTCGCGTAATCAAGGTGCGACTATATATATGAGACGAAACTCCGGGCCGCAAGTTAGTTTCTCTAAGTTTTAAGTCGCGTTAACATGCTAGGAATCAGACTTGCGATCGTTCTCTGTTCTATCGCCTCCGCGCAGGCCCTATTCCGTAAGATTCAATAAAAAAGGATATACAGTGATTAAGCAACAATACTATATAAGGAATAAAAAAGGATAAATGTATTATTTTGGACTACAAATAATTCTCCCGCAGCTGATGATCCCGCACCCTGTAGGTACGGCGATGGCGAGTGCATTGCCAAATTCGTCAATACCATGTTCAGCAAGAGGTCGGGGCAAGAGGATCCTAGCTTGAAGGTGTGGCAGTTGGATCCTTTGAAGGTAGACAATATGGTCATTGACCAGGAAGGCAACAGTGCTGTCGGTATAAAACTAACTTTCACCGATAACTTGCTGTACGGCATCAAGGACCAAAGAGTCGTAGCCGTAAAGTGAGTTATTAAACGTATTTATTTTTATTTCAATAATTTCATTGGGATATTTTCCTATATAAATTCAAATTAATTTACGAATCTAATTTTGTAGAGGATTTGGAAAAAATCTCACTGAGCAGCATGAACTAAAAATCCTTGCAAGGTCATACTCACTTGTGGGTCCCTACAACATCCAGGGCAAGGTGCTTATACTGCCAATCAGTGGATCCGGCATCAGTAACATGTCGATGAGTATGTAATCCGAATTGATCTATATACTGATATATCCCTAACTTTTCCCGAACACATTTTAAGGTAACGTTAAGATGATAGTGAGGTTTTCGGGCCAGCCACTCGTGAAGGACGGGGAGACGTACTTGGATGTCACCAATTTTAAGCTGGCTTTGAAGCCAGCATCCACTTCCTATCTATTCACCAATCTGTTTAATGGGGACAAGGCCTTGGGTGACAACATGAACGCCTTCCTGAACGAGAACTCCGAGATCGTTTACCAAGAGACGGGTCAGGCTACCGAACGGGCCTTTAGCAAGTTATACTTTGGCCTGGTCAAAGGCGTTTTTGCCCATCGTCCGTATGCCAAGTTGTTTGCGGAGGAGAAGATATAAATAGATACATATGTATCTATAGGACAGACGATTACGTACATGACTTATTAAACTAGTAATAAGAGAACCCCTTAAGCCTGCAATCATCATTACCTTAAATATGACCCATTATCTAAATCCATTAAGTTATGACATTAGTATAGCCATAAACAAAACTACAGTCGAACCTACAATCTATCTCAAGCTAGATCTAGATCTGTTATTTTAATAGAGTGATAATAAAGCTAAACGAACTTTATGGATTTTTCAATAATAGCACATGGAGGATCAACTCAGAATATATAATTGACAGACAACAGAAGTCATACAAATGACACAGAGAGCAAAGTTTAAGTTGTAGAATTTCAACTCTGTTCAGAGCGATATAAGGTTATTTACCTTATTTATCAGAGCGGGAAGTAGGGTAACTCCAATTAAAAAATGTACTTTCCCGCCTGAAAGTATGTATCATAAGAGGTTATGTAAATAACCCTTAGATGGAGGGAAGGCCGCTCTATCCGAACTCTTCAATCAAAACCTATAAACTTACAAGGAAATATCCGATATTAACCCTCTTAGCTTAACCCCTGAGATAAACAAGCTGTTACTTATCCATTAATTAGGCGCCATATAAATATGTCAAAGGAACTCGATGTGGAATTAATGACCGATTTTTGGAAGGCCAGGCCAATTTGCATATATCGAACGAATTACATGCAAAACGTGATTAGGAGAGATGGGACTGAATCAATTGAAATGAAATGGATGGGATGGCCGGTGTCAATGGCTTGCAAGTGCGGCTAGCAACCCAACGGGTTCAAGTTCAAATCGGAGGTTCATTAAAGGGAGTCATAAAATAAATTTGCCGGCAATAACAGCACACTTCGCCTGCCTGCCGGTTTGGTTTATTATAATCCATTTAACTGACTCAGTCCGGGTACGTGTGGTAGCTGGTGACGGCCTAAAGTCAAATTCCCTGTCAACCTGAGACGCAAAAAGGCCAAAAAGCGGTTTACACCGGCAACAACAAAAACATGATAACATTTTAGCTCACACCCGATTTTTTGCAATTGACGAAAGTTACTATATAAGTGGTATCAGCGGCGACTAAGTGGATCAGTATTCAATTGTGTTTTGCCGCATCAATTATGGAGCTGACTCTGCCCCTCGTCCTGCTGCTGCTGCTCGGCTGTTCGTCGGTGTCCGTCCATGGACACGCCTCCGATTTACGTGAGTTTCGACCTCCTTTAACTCTGTGAAACTTTCCTTGAACTTAAATTTATTCCACTGCAGCCTCGGGTATCCAAAGATGTGAGATCAAAGACCAGGATTGCGTGAAGAACGGTGTCAACTATGTGCTGAAGAACCACGCCCAGAGCGGGATTAAGGAGCTGGGCCTGATCCCACTGGATCCCCTGCACATAACCAAGTTCAAAATCGGACGTAATCCCGACAGTCCGGTTAACATTGATCTGAGTTTCCACGAAGTGGACATACTGGGCCTCCATCTGGGAAAAGCCAAGCAAGTGAGGTAAGAAATATTATCAGTTTCAGTTTATCAATTTTTCTAAGATGTTTCTTTGTTAAAATATTAATTTTTTTTTCGTATTCAGTGGCTTCACGCACGATCTCAGCCGTAACATTGAGCTGATCTTGGATGTGCCTGAAATAACCGTCAAAGGACCTTATAATGTTGACGGGCGAGTGCTAATCCTGCCCATTGTGGGCAAAGGCATGGCCGAGATCCGATTGGGTAATGTGTTGAAGCAGCCAAACTGAAACTCGATCGATCTTAACTTTCTGTTAATCCCTTTTGTGTAGAACACTGCAAAGTTCGGGCACAGAT
The DNA here is from genome assembly GCA_018904695.1 of Drosophila parvula. NCBI lineage: Eukaryota > Metazoa > Arthropoda > Insecta > Diptera > Drosophilidae > Drosophila > Drosophila parvula. The sequence continues at coordinate 79,977 of JAEIIG010031174.1, forward strand.
CAAGTTCAAGGCCGTATCTAAGGGCGAGCACCAGACCTTTGCCGAAGTTGTGGCCGCCAATGTTAATATCGATCCCTCCCATGTGACCTACCACCTGGAAGGTCTCTTTAACGGCCAGAAGGAGCTGAGTGACAACATGCATGTCCTTATCAACGAGAACTGGCATGAGATCTTCAACGAACTAAAGCCGAGCATTGGAGAGGCCTTCGGGCTGATCGCCAAGTCAGTGCTGGGCAGGATCTTTGGCAAGGTGCCGCTGGAGGAGCTGTTCGTGCTATAAGCCGTGGAAATAAAGTACAAAAAACCTCGAATATTGTGAATATTTATTTGAATGTTCCTTTTTATACAAATTATATGTTAATTACAAATTAAATACAGGCACTGTAGGCATTCATCTTAAAAGTTAAACAAATTAAATGGAAAATTAACTTCAGTCTTCAGCAATGACTTGGAATAATATATATGTTTGGATATAATATGGTTTTCGAACTCCTTACGTTCTTGTTAATGTAATAAGTAATTCAAAATAGTTATTGTTATTTTTGGAGCTTCATGCTGTTCGGCTTCAGGATCTGAAGCGTATGGGAGGAGAGCGGCGCACGTTTTGTTTGGGCGGCGAAGAGGGCGGCACCTCCAGTATATCGCCATACACCATCCAGTTGAATGGTTCCTCCATCATGCCTGTCGGAAGTCTGCCAGTTGCCGCATATCCCTTCGGTGGCTCACACATAGCCACTATATGCGGCTGGAAATATACCTCAGGATGGGCGAGCAGAGCTGACAGGAACTCATCATGCTCGAGGGCGCACTGCACAACATTCTCCAGCTGATAACGCTTGCCAATTAAGTTCTCCTCGGGGCTAAGGACTCGGGGTTGAGCCGCCTGCAGCTCGGCGGCAGCCAGGTGCAAGGCGCGTTGATTCAGCGCATTGTGGCTTTGGGTCATGGCCGACGAATAGCGATGCTCCAGATCCATTTCCCAGTTGAAGACATAAACGCACAGATGCGATGCTTTCACCCATTCGCGCAGATCCCCCAGCAAGTTCTCCAGGCGATGAGCATTGTCTGTGAAAGGAAAAATAATATTAAATCGAATGTTAAGTGAATGCAAAATCTAAGAGAAACTTACGCTTGGCCGCTGGCGTTGTAAAAGTGCCACCGCGATGGCGCACTTCAGAGCTCACAAACTGCTTCAAGGACTTCAGGTAGGTGGCCGATCCATTGAGCAACTTGTCGCACTCTGTGTACTTATCGTAGTCAAAATTGCGATTCGACTCCAAGGAGCGTCGCTGGACAGTCAGGAATCGCTCCAGTTTAGTGGACAGCACCTGCAGCTGGTAGCGCACATTCAGGCTGCGGGGCATGGCCGTTTTTATTGGCATATCAAACAAGTAGTCCGACGGCATCGAGTTTTGGCGCGAGCAGCTTAATTCGGCCGACAGATGATCATGCAGCGACCTAAACAGATCCATTAGACGCATCAAGGCATTGTGTTCCAGGCTGCAAATAAATAAAGAAAATTACAATATTATTATACATAGTTACAAATCATTA
>JAEIIG010031175.1:0-49675 GCA_018904695.1 Drosophila parvula
TCCGTGGCGATGGCCACGCAGTCCTTGCCGCGCATGGCCACGACGCATCCTCCGTTGTAAGCTAAAATCGACATGGTGACGGTTCTGCTCGCTCAACTTAATTTACTTTAACAGTGTCCAAATTTTGCAAAATGCTAAACGCCGCCAGTGAAGATGACTTTTTGTTTCTCAACCTGCGTTGCCAGAATGAGAATAGGGAAATGGGCTAAATATGGCAGACGGAATTGAAAGAGATATGGCAACGCCTGCTCTGCTGGGATGTCAGCACTGACCTGGAGTAACTGGCTATTTTCTAGCTAAATATGATTATAATATGCAGTTCTAAAACTTGGTAATATCAATTACCAATTTTAAAAACAAAAATGTAACCATAATAAATGCTTATATATATATGTGTTAATATCTTATACTTAACTTGTTATGTTCTTCACGAAAATTTTAAATTCCTTGTTCAAAAATATAAATTTAGTTAATAAATTTACATTTTAAGCCCAATTTTAAAATTGTTTAGCTTTTTTATAATCTATAATTTCTTTCTTTTTATTTCAGCAAAATTTTTCCAGGAAAAATACTAAAAACTGTTCGAAGCAAAACTGGGCACTTTAAAAGGGCATTATTTTTAGAAAAATATAACTCTGAGTGTTCCCCAAATTCTCGACGAACCCAATGTCCGGCGTGGAGCCCGGTGTACGTACCTTGTCCCCGTGTGTGCAACGCAACGTCTAAGGTGACCGGCAGCCAACAACAGCCGTATAAAACGCCAACTGCCGACAGCGGCGCCCAGCTTGCACAATCAGCCATTCAGTTGTCGTCAGGAAGATAAGGATATAGTAAAATTTCGTAGGATGGCCGAGGCAATGGTGGTAGAGGATCGGTCCGCGGACCCTAAGCGCTTCTTCTGTCACATGTGCAACGTGGAGATTAACATTCCCAATGCCGATTTCACCTGCCCTCTGTGCGCCAACGGCTTCGTGGAGGAACTGCCGGCCAATGCGCCAGAGATGGTTTCCCCAGCTGCTACCGCCCCCAGCGGTGGTCGCTCGGGCAGCAGTGGCAGCGGCTCCTCCGGCTCCCACGACACGCTTAGCCGGGGCAGCTCTTCGGGCGGATCTCAAGTCAACGTAGAGTCGCTGCGGAACGACATTGTCTCGCTGCTGAATATGAGAAATGTGCCGAATCTGGAGATTACCATCGAGCCAAACCGGCGTCACAGTGGCGTGGTGCACATGACCGGACTCGGCGGACCATCGAGCAGTGGCTCCGGAGGCGGCCTAACCGCAGGTGGACGCGTGCGGCCGGCCAATCTGGACCGGCTGGACAACGTGCTGTTCGACTTTCTGCAGAGCTTGCCCCTGGCAGGCGCTACTGCTGAAATAATGACTGGCCCGGGCGGAGGCATTGGCGGCGGTGGCAACTCGCACATGTTCTTCATGGGCAACCCGGGCGACTATGCGTGGGGCCGCGAGGGCCTGGACACCATTGTCACACAGATGCTAAACCAAATGGAGACCTCGGGACCGCCGCCTCTGTCAACGCAGCGGATTAACGAGATACCCAAAGTGCAGATCAGTGCCGAGGATGTGGAGCGCAAGATTCAGTGCTCCATCTGCTGGGAAGACTTCGAGATAGACGAGACGGTTCGAAAGCTACCCTGCTCGCACCTATACCACGAGAACTGTATTGTGCCATGGTTGAATCTGCACAGCACCTGTCCGATCTGCCGTAAGTCGCTGGCAGAAGATGGCAGCGAAGGCGACGATGAATTTGAACTGCTCGGCTTCGAGGGCGGAGAGAACGGAGAGGTGAGCACTAGTGTCATAAGGCGCACGGCCCGCACCAATCCTGCGACGGCCAGCACCACTAGCACCGCTAGCAGCCAAACTCCTGCGGAGAGAAGCCGATCACGATCGGAGTCGGCAGCCTCTAATCCCGCCCAGCCACGCAACAACGTGTTCACCTTTGAAGACGACAACATGTTTCTTGATTAACTGGCGCAGGCTCACGTGTGGGGTGGAATCGGACTGGCGCGTTGGACAACCGATGGATTGATATTCAAAATTAAGCCAACTATTGGCAGCGGCTTTAGCAGTTTAGCCCTAATATAAACAATTAATCATACATATTTATAATAGTTTCTCCTCACGCTTACTTTTGTTGTTGTTCAAAATAACGATTTGTAATAAACAACACGGAATACAAGTAGGATTCCGTTGGCTCGACAGAAATCAACCTAAAGTTGACTGTTAATTGCTCTATTTTTTGTATAATGGAACACCTTTGACTTGTATTATGGATGCTACAATATTTATATGATATATATACATACATATGTATATGAAATATTATATTATGTACCTATAATCATATTGTACATAGGCAATACCTTAATAATCTACACAACTTGCATATACCATTAATTATTTAACAAAGGAACTTGTAATACTTGTAATCGTCTGTGAAACTAAGAAACAATATTAAATAAAAATTCACAAGGTTAATTTAAAAACCTTTAAAAGTTTGTGTAAATTTTTCTAAAATTCTGAAATGATTTAAACTTTCCAATTTCCCATCTGGAAAGCTACACTTCCACGAGACAGCTGATTCACGCAAGGTGGCAACGCTATCAAAGTGTTTAAATTGTTATTTGAACCGGCAGCAGCTTTAAGCCCGGCTTAGGCGTTTGTTAAGAGAATAAAAAATGAACAAAGTCACTTAAACGGAAGAGGCAAAACCGTGTTATATAATTTAATCATGATACACGAAAGAAATAATGAGTTTGTAGTGCTCACAGAGGTGGTACGTAATTGAATGCCAAACAAATGTCCTCCGGAACTGACGTTTGTTTATGCCTGAAAACTCGTAGGTACAAAAGCAATATGTGGTCTATTTGGAGCGTCAACTGCAGGAGAACGTCTGCGCTTGGGCTAGCCAGTCAAGGAATCGCCATAAACCCACTGCATCGGCCTGCATCCCGAAGAGCGTGCAGCAACTAGAACAGAAGGCCGTGAAGGCCTGTATGGCTGCTCAGATCTATCAGAGAGCCATGGTCAAGACTGTGAGTCCTTCAAGGAGGTAGTGTACCCATAATCCTCATCAACGTTTTAACCCGCAGATAGCCGCTGTGCGAAGAAGCACGCAGGAGGGGCGCCTAGCCAACATTCTCTTCGATCTAATGCAGAGCCAGCCAACCGAGGAAGCTGAGGAGGATGTGATGTCAGCCAAATCAGTGGAGCCTTCGGTGGATAAGAGCACTCAAACATTATGGAACGAATTCCAAAACGGCCACGGCTCCCATGCAGAGGATGATGGTTGTGAAAGCTACGAACTGCGCAGAAAAATCGATATGTTTCAGGCTAGTCTCCAAGAATCGGCGGCGGAGGTCAAGGAGCCACTCTGTCGGCGCTGTAGATCTAAGAATGTTGAGAAGAGGCAACAGCTACTCCCAGAACAAGGTTCACCGTTCTCTGAAACCGAAGATGCCGTGGCCCAGGAGCTGGCCTTACTTTTTGGCGACGAGCACACCGACCTCAATGAAATCTTTGGCATCGAACCCTCTGCTCTAACCGACGATCCGCAGATCTCCGCTATCCTGGAGGAGATTAAGAACGCAGAGCTGCCCAGCCCCATAAAGACTGAAGACCCTCCTACGCCCACCACCGAGCAACAGCACAGCCAAGAGCTGGATCTGCGCCAGAGTCGTTGGCCCTGCGAACTCTACGTCCAGAGGATGAAGCTGAACGCATATATGGTCCGTGCGCTGGAAGCGGATTGGCGCTGCGAGGATCGATTGCGGTACAAGTTCTATGAGCTATTCGGCGAGGACAGTGACGATGAGTTCGCCATTGAAATCTCCAGTCCCTCCATCGATCTGACGGATGAAGTGCTGCTGGCCAGCTGTGTGTTTCGCATACGGCCGTGGATAGTGCGGCATTTGATGAGTCCGCTGGAGGAGGGGCTCATCGCCAATCGATTTCTGTTCAAGAAGCTGGCCAAGCTCTTGGCCCACTCCATTGTAATGGTTAATCCATATTGCTCCGATACGCAGATTAAGCAGGCAGTGGAACACTTGTTCTGCCTGCGACCCAGAGGTATCCAAAGCGCTTACGATCTGGACAACTTGCCGCCTTTGGATGTGGACAAGTTTGAGGTGTAAGGCGCATAAGATATCATTACTTTAAATGTTTAAGTTACGGTTTTAGATTCGAGTACTGTGAGGGGAGGTGAGTGATTGACATGGTGGGACACTGAGCTCTTCCTTGGCAAACTGGGCTCCCAAAACACAGTCGGACTTGTGGTTTCTTTAAATTATAATTAATTCAATGATTACAATAATTTTTCTTGCTGCACATCTCTCTGCTCATCCTTTTATAATTATATAAATTTTAATATATTTAATAAACGATACATAATATAGTTGTTTCCTTTTGACGAATTTTGCTGCGGCGGACGCCAGCAACTGCTTAAGACGAATCCGATTCCTCCAGAGCAGCAGCTATCCCCCACGACTACGGTTGTTACTTTTTACGGCTGTGTTGGTTGTAGGTTCTTTCATTGTGGATGCTGTTTCTGTATCAGCTTCTGTCTGCTTCTACTGTTTCTGCCTTCGCATGCTGTTGCTGTGTTGCTGGTGGTGATAGATTGGTTGTGGCTGCTGCAGCTACATTGGGTGTGTGTGGTTGTTGTTGTTGATGCATCTCTCTCGCGGTGATCATCATCAGAGGCACTACCTAGTGTCGGGAATTTGATTTGTGTTTGCCGCCGCCGCCGCTGCATTTGCGCTCTGTTTGTATTTCTGCTGGGATGCTGCCGGATTGGCCGTGGACTGCTGCTGTTGCTGTTGCTGCTGCGAGCCCGTGGCCAGCTCCGCGGGTGGCGGTCGGCCACCACGCCTCTCGATGCCTCTGTCAGCTGTTGGCTTACTGCCAGCTCCGCTTGCCCCCCCTCCGGATGCTCCCGCCGCCACTCCTCCTCCACCGCCGCCGCCTGCTGGGCCGCTTGTTTGTGTTGTGTTGGCCTTTTTGTTTTTATAGCGATACTCGTCGCAAACAAAGTCCTCCGGCGAGGTCTGTTGCATTTGATTCACCTGTCGCACCATCGCCGGCTGTGCCTGCTGCTGCTGTTCCTGCTGCTCCACATCGGCATTGTTGTTTAGCAGCGTCTCCGCCTCCGCCTCAGCATCCTCCTGCTGCTGTTGCCCCTTATTTACATTATCACTGGCCAGGATCTCGTCGGCGTCACTTAAGTCCAGCCACTGAGTGCAAAGCATCGATAGCACCAGCGACTGCACAAACATGGAGCTACAAGGCGAAATATGGGCCGGGATTAGCAGGCAGTTCGGGTCTCCTTTCCCCTAGAGGTATACACACTCACCGATCTGCCCGCTTGCGCTCCACACTCGCCCATTCGGCCTCGGTGAGGGTGGGCTGCATAAACTGGGCCAGTAAGAGAGACTCGCCAGCTACCGTACCTGCCTGACCACCCGTTTGACCACTTGCTGCGGCTCCTGCTCCTGCTGCGGCTCCTGCTCCCACACCAATTGTTCCTGGTCCGCCGTTGCCATTGGGCGCACCGCCGACGCCCACACTGATGCCGAGGGCATTGCTGGCGCTGTTGCTGCTGCTGCCGATCGCCTGCAGGGTGAGACATTGGAGATTAGTGGACATTTGAATCGTGGTATATGCTGGCCAGCGGGATGAACTACTTCTCTGGCATTGAGGCTGTTGGCGGCCAGACTCGACTGAGTCTGCGAATGATTGCTGGCCGATGTCGAGAAGCTCGCTGTCACCGGCCACTCGGTGGTGCGCAGGTTGGGCGGAGCTGTGCCTCCGCTACCGCCGCCGCTGCCACTTCCAACTGCGCCACTACTACCGCTGCCTGCTCCACTGCTGATCACCTCGGCCATGGCGGCATTCGAGTTCGATGTTGAGACTATGGGATGTCCGCGCCTTGGCAGCCGATCGATTTGGCGCGATGCCTAAAATAATGCAAGAGCGCAAAAAGACAACGAGAGAGAAAACGAAAGTCGCAGTTTCCTTATAGACACAAATATCAAATATAATGGACGCCCGCCTCCTCCTTACCGTCACCTGCTGCCGGTCCAACTGCATCTGCATCTGTAGCTGTTGCAGCTGCGATGTGGGCGGTCCGCCCCTTCGCACGCCGGATAGCTGCGAGAGCAATTCCGCAATGGGGTCCACCGATTCCCGGCCCGAGGGTGACAAGGCCGACAGTCCGCTCGACGAGCTAAAGTGCATATTCGAGCGTCGCGTCCGCGGGCCGCCAAGGGTGCGTCCAGGGATCCTGCGCACTCCACCGCCATGACGGATGGCAGAGGGCTCGTCGTATTGTCTAAAGGTTAAGGCAACCAAAAAGGATTTCACAAACAAGAAAATATAGCTAGGTAAAGAGGAAATTATTTTATGAAGCTATAACCAGGCCAGTAGCTGCATCGTTGTGTATTATAATTAAATAAACAAAGAATAGTATAAATAAACGGGTTAAGAAATATATATACAAGAATGGGAATGTGTAAAATGGTCTTTAAATTCAAAATAATAATCGGAAACAAAGAAATCTCTGCTATTCCTTTATGCCTACGATGCAGCTTGACAGGATTACATTCCGTTGTAAAGCTTGATTGTGTGGTTTTCAAAAAGGATATCAAAAAGGAAATCAGCTCCCGCGGCCCCTGCCTGTGCTCCAATGTTAGGTGACCGGCAAAGTCATCTGTGACTAGATTCGGTTCCCCGCCCGGCAATCCGGCACAGACGGGACACACCACTTCCAGACTGGTCTCCGTGTGCTCGGCGGAGACATGCTCCAGTAAGGTGGCATCGCTGAAGCCCATCTTCTTGCAGTAAGGACAGGTGAAGCTCTGCGGCTGATCCGAGGTTAGCATCTCGCCGCCAAAGTACAGCTCGATATCGGATCGGGTGAGGATACACTGCATGGGATGCTCGACCAAATGGCGGGTCGAGGTGACGCCATCCTCGTAGCAGTCGGCGCACAGGTCGTAGTCATAGCAGATCAGGCACTTGTAGCGCCTGCCGTTGAAGTTGCTCTTGAGACACGAATCGCAGCTGACACCTGGACGAGAGTAGCGTTGGGTTGGGCTCTAATACTCTTCCATTAACTGCAAGGACTTACCTTCATGTCGACTCATTATTCGGCAGCGGCAGTATGCTTCGCTTCCACTTCCTGGCGTTCAGGAGACCCTCGCCCGCTGAAGTTGGCGATGGCTGGCTGCGGTTCGATTTGCGTGGGATTTTTTCTAGTTGTTGTCCTTGCGGGCTTCGGTTTTAGAGGATTCCAGGATTCAGCTGAGCTGGAAAGTGGAGAGAGAGCAGGCACTCCGTTAGGCAAAGCAACAATAAGCAAGACGGTGTACGGGGTACGGGGTCGCGGTCTATTCTTTTGTTTTCTCCTTTCTCTGCATTCCTTCTTCGATACTATTTATTTCTTTGCACCATGCTTTCTCATGCCCACGATTACGGTTCTTTCTTTTCGCCGTTCCGTTTGCCTTGCGAATGCCAGGGTGAAGCAAAGGCGCAGAGAGGCACACAAAAACGGGGCTCTTCACCCCCGCTGCCACCGCACACACCCACGAACTGCAAACTGCGCTGGGGCAACCAACGAATTATTCAATACAATCGAGAGCGCGAGCCATCGAAAAATTACATTTAACACTTCGCCGATGGCGGGACGGTGGGGGGTTAATTGCGTTATCGCCCGCCCCCTCGGTGCCGCTGCTCAGTAAACATTTATTTTTAACTTTTTGGTTTCGCTTTGCGAAAATTTTCAACGATGTCGTGGGCTTTTCTGCCCCTCACCTCACCAACACACCATCAAAATATACCTTAAATATACCACAAAATGAGTTAGCAAGGTGTCGAACTTGGGTGAACTACGCTTTTTCTGCCTCACGTCTGGCAACGCCGCCTGGGAATTTCGTATTAGCAAACCACAGTCGCGGCCATTCTCATAAGAATGGTTTGAGCCACGAGAGCTTTGGCAAGAACTTTGCGCAGTCGGGGCAGCTGGGAAATAACAGTAGGCTGTTTTAGTTTGTCACTATTTATAAGCTTATGCGTCGCCTGCTCTTTGCCCGAGTTTTTCGGCCATTATTCATCAATTTTCGTGCACTCATCTCCCGATACACAGGCACTGCGTGCGCTGGTGTGTGTCTGTGTTCACACGCCAATTGGGTTCTACGCAATTGCAAATTGGGATCTCTTTTGTTCGCCGCCGCCGCGTATTTTCGCACACAAGATGCTTCCGATGTGTTATTGTTGTTGTGGCTGCTGCTGTATTGCAGTTTCGTTGTACACCATTTTCGGGGGTCTTTTCAAGGGGGTTTCGAAATCGCTTTTGCGGACACGACAACGTACTTTGATTTGGTGCGGCATTGGCTATTTTACGGTTGCTCTAAAACACTGGCGAACGCGAAAATTAATAATTGAAACGAAAATAAGTTATATCCAAGTGAAAAGCTTTTCCTGACCTGCAGTAGGACCGCGCGCGGATTGCGGAAAAATACCGAATACCCATTAATACTGGAGGCTGTATTTTCCTAAAGTAGTGTACCATCCCTGGAAAGTGTAGTTTTTGTTTTTCTACAATTTATTTATTTAATGTTGTATTTCTTAATCTTCTAGCTTTTCCGGGGGTGGTCCGCAAGGCTGCAGCATGCGCTCCATCAAGTTGAACCGCACTCGCGCCTTCGATTCGTTTTCGGCAATGGCAAAGTAATTAAGGATGTCGTAGTGGCCCATGTAGCTGGCGAGGGAGTCGCGGTGTTGGTTGGTCAACCACTCAAATTTAGTGGTATCCGCGTGCCCGGTTCCGATGTACTTGCTCTGCAGATGCTCTAGCTGGCTGTGGATGTTGTAACGCTCGCCCATTTTTTTTTTAGTTGCTTGAAATTGCAGGAAAACTGAATGTATGTAGAGCGTTTAGTTTTTTTGTTGTGATTTTGCGGTACAATGTGACCAGGTGTGGTTAGAAAACTTATCCTGGCAAATGTGCTGTTCCCAGAACCACCAAATTTTAGTGCGGGTCTTGAGCGTCAGTTTTCAGGGGTCTTCGCCCAAAATTGGAATCCCGAATAAGGGCGCACCCGTTTCCAGGGTTTTCCGTCGCTGCGAAGAGCGTGGAGCGCGGAAAAACACCTAAAGCTAAAACATTCTTCAATAAGTATGACAGCGCCAAATGTTTCGAGGGTTGTTTAGCTATTTTGGTGGGACCAGTTGCGCGTAGGGGTAAATCTCCCTTTTCTGGCGAATTTTAGCGCGTTTTGTCATTATGAACGAAAAATCTAGAGGGAACTCTGCGATCTTATATTTATTTACCCTTTTTAATTTGGAATCCTTTGTTGGATTTTCCTTCCTTATTTTCCTGTATACACAAATCATACCAATGGTTACCACGTTCATTTGACTAAAGTGTTCTTTTTTGCGGACATCTATACAAGGCATAAAGTTTAAAAATTCAGCTAAATCAACATTTTAAAACGCGAAAATAAATATATTTTCTCACTTATCCAATGTGCGGCCGCACCTGTCTGTAAGTGGTAAAATCATTCTAATAGGAACGCAACTAACCGCCTTTTTAGAACCCTAGATCCGGATCAGGTAATTTGCGCCTGCAAATATCCCAAGCAAACAGTCAAAAAGGAGACGGATGGCAAAGAGGAGCTCAAGGTCAAAGATGGAGAAGACTCGAACATGGAGACCCCCGAGTGGAGGGCGGAATTCAACCTAGGCAGACGCTACCAGGCCTCGTACAACATCGCTCCCACCGACATCACGCCGGTAATGGTGTCCGCAGCTCATTTCTCCGATGCCGTGGAGCAAAAGTGCGCCCGCGTCGTTATGCCCATGATGTGGGGCATGATCCCCTTCTGGCACAAAGGCGACTATCGGCGACACGGCCTCACCACCAACAACTGCCGACTGGAGCACATGATGGAGTCCAAACTGTATCGTGGCCCGTTTAAGCGCGGCCAGCGGTGTGTGGTAATTTGTGAGGGCTTCTACGAGTGGCAGACGGCCGGTCCAGCCAAGAAGCCCTCGGAACGGGAGGCCTACTTGGTCTATGTGCCCCAGGAGGGCGAGGCCAAGATTTACGACAAGAGCACTTGGTCGCCTGGGGATGTTAAGCTTTTGCGGATGGCCGGACTCTTTGATGTTTGGGAGGACGAGAGCGGCGACAAGATGTACAGCTACAGTATTATTACCTTCCAGTCCAGCAAGATCATGTCCTGGATGCACTATCGCATGCCAGCGATCCTGGAAACGGAACAGCAAATGAATGTGAGTTCAATCTGAAGGGGAAAAGATATTATTTCTAAAACACGAACATTTCATTTACTAGGATTGGCTGGACTTTAAGAGAGTGACGGACTCGGAGGCCTTGGCCACCTTGCGTCCGGCTACCTCTCTCAAATGGCATCGGGTAGCCAAGATTGTGAACAATTCCCGAAACAAGAGCGAGGAGTGCAACAAGCCCATCGAATTGGCCGCCAAGCCCGCAAAGCCGACCATGAACAAGATGATGATGGCCTGGCTGAATGCGCGTAAGAAGCGGGAAGAGCAGATCAAGGCGGAGCAGAGCGAGGATGAAGAGGATGCAGGAGCAGAGGCGCAAAAGGAGAGTGGGTTGTTAACCAAGCGCAGGACCTCTGAATCCGATGACTCTGAATCCATAGACAGCTCGGCAAAGAGGCGCAGATTCAGTGATTTCAAGAGGGCGGCGGTGGCGCTTAGCCAGCAGAGCTACGGTAGCAGTGACAGCAGCGAAGTGAAATCGGGCGAAAGATAAGCCCAAACCATCCAGAGATTCATTTACTTCCATAGTTTCGTAGTACATTTAGTTTATTTTCATTAAAAAACCGAAATATTTGCAAAAATTCGAAGCATTATCATCGATGTTGTTGTTGCGGCTTAATTACAAAAATTTCAACTTAGCGACTAAAGATTTTGCTTACATTTTTGTTTTGTTGCTTGAAGTGTAGGCTCTTAATTAATACTAATTGTTTAAATGGGGTTTTATTCGGTGTTTGTGATTTCATTTGTTGAGCGCCACTCTTTTTGAGCTTCGTTTTTGTTGTCGCTGCATAAATTGCAATATAAAAACAAAGGGGAAAAGCTAGCTGCACAGCTAAGCGAATTTCTAGGAGAGAAGAGCCAAAAATTAATGGAAAATGATGTCAATGTTAATGGCTGTTCTGGGGGAGGGGGTGAAGTGTGTGTCAGGTGGCGGTGCACTTGCGATTGCTTACAATTATCAATTTGTTTGTATATTAGACTACGAATTGTATATATTTATATATGTGAAATACAAGAGAATACTCTGCACACATGAACGAACCTTAATCCTACATAGAATCGATGAGAAAGTTTAGAATTCAAAGGCCATATATAGCGCTGTATATATATATTATTCCCCTTTTGCGGCGACCAATCGTAAAAATGTAATTGTAAATACTTTGCACGGCCAACGGAAGGGGTAATCTGGAGGGGGAAATGGGAGGTGAAGGTTTGGGCCAAGACGGAGCACACACAAAAAATACAGATATCAGAGTCGTGTGTTCATGTACGTGACTGCCAGGTTATGTACTTAAAATGCTATTTACGAGATTACAATTTGCATGCTGATGATGCTCGGCTGAATTATTTCAACAATGTTAAGATGGATTGCACTTGCGAATAGGTTAAAAGAGAGATACAAAAGGGAGGGATAGAAAAGGGAAACATAGAAGGACATTACTCAAACGGCGTGCTAAACATGTTGATATTCAGGTCCTCAAACGTGGTCGGTGCACTGTGATCAAGCATCTGCAGCATATCGGAGAACTCCTGGCCCTGCGGCTGTCCACCTGGCCCGGTCGGTCCGCCTGGATGGGCATGCGGATGATGGGGATGTTGTGCCGTTGGGTGCGGCGGATGTGGATGCGGATGGCCGCCGGCTTGCTGCCAATCCCACATGCCCGGCGCATTGGGAGGCGGTGGCGGTGGAGCTGCCTGATATGCTCCCGGCTGCGGTTGTTGACGGTTTCCATTCCCAGCACTCAGCTGGGTGTAGGTTGGGCCACTCGGCGACCTGGCCGGACTCGTCTGCTGGTACTGATACCCCTCGGTTACGGGCTGCTGCTGTTGTTGCTGCTGCTGGGGACGCAGCGCTGCCCAGGAGTTGGGCGCAACCGGAGTGGGTGAAGTGCCCGACTTGGGTATCTTGGCCAAGGGCGAAGGTCCACCGCCGCCTGCGCTATACGGTGAATGCGTGGTATCGTAGCTATAGCCGACCGGAGTGGTCTGCGCCGATCCTGGTCGTTGCTGCTGCTGTTGGGGTGTGGGCGCCTGCATAGCGAGCATATGCGTCTGGTACATACCGTCATTGGTAGCATTGCCCACTGGGGTGAGCTCCCGGCGTGCATAGTCCACAGTAGGGGCAGCCTGCACGTAGACATGTTGTTCCTGCTGTTGTTGTTGCTGCTGCTGCTGTTGCTGCTGCACTTGGTCGGGCGTATGAGCAGCGGCTACCGCATCCAAGGGAGCACCGTGCATAGTCTTGTTGGAACTGTTGGTGCACACTATGTACTCCACCTCATCGGTGTAAGGATTGAGGAAGGCATAGGCCTGCGTGCGCAGCCACACGTACTCCGAGTTCTTGGCCCGGGCTCTGTACAGAAGCGAGAACATCTGTCCTTTCTGTTTAAGGACCTGGTCGAAGCTCTCCTTCATGTGGCTCTGGTCCTCCGGATGGAAGAAATCATAGCAGATCTTGCCGAGTAGCTCAGTGGGCGTATAGCCTAGGATGTTGAGCACCCGCTGGTCCACGAACGTGAATTTGCCATCCATGGCGTGGCGCGTAATGAATTCGCTCTGATTGTTTGATCCGCTCATATCGTTCGCCGCCGTTGAGGTGACCTGTAGCCGACCGATGGCCACCAGGCAGCAGTGCGAGGTCATATCATCCACGTCGCGCTCCATGTGCATGTTGGGGAACATGTCCGTTGGCGGCCAGTTCTTGATGTAGCCCGTGCAGTGCACGACGGCGTAGTTGGTACCATCACGTGACGGTCCCAGCGAGTTGCGTTGCTTGAGACGGTTCAAGTGTCCGGAGACCATTGAATCCGAGTTAACGTTGCCCACGCGCATGCGACAGATAAAACCACGACGAGCGCCCATGCTCAGACGCATGCTGGACTGGTGGCCCTCCTTCTTCACGGTGCCCGACTTCAGGTCCAGGATACGGCCAGCATTCTGCGACTCCTGTGTGGACAGCTGCTCCCGGATCTTCTCGCGATCGTCGGGATGAATGTGCTCGTAAAGGCTAGTGCCATACCAATCGCTCTGCGTGTAGTTCAAAACTGGGGTCACCGAATCGGAGACGTAGATCACCCGGCCCGAGTCGCAGGAGACGACGAAGAGGAAGCCATCGGCTGCCTCCAAAATTAGGTGCTTCAGCTCCTGGTCGGTGAGAAATGAGGGCTTGTAGGTGCCATCACTGCTGGTATTGCCAGTGCCACGTAGAGCCTTCATGTGCGCCACCGCCATGCGCAGGATGGTCAGTTTATCGGGTTTCCTGGCCAGGGCACTGCAGGTGGGCACCATGTCCGAGAGTTCCGTGATGTAGGCCGTCATCTTGTTGCGACGCCGCCGCTCGATCTCGCAGTGGTTCTCGCGGCTAGCGAACCGCTCCTTGTCCTGTATGTTGGCCTCGTCCATGCTCGGAATGCGTAATTAGCAAGCGAGCAACGCGAGTTCGTCGTAATTTGGGTCGCCTGTGTGCTCTGGAAAAGTGAGAAGAGCAAGAGACGAAGGTGAGGTTCGTGGAATCGCTGGAGAAGGGGGGAACGGTGGTTGGTATTTTGTCTACGTCGTGCATGTATGTGTGTACTTCTTGCAAACGGCCAGATATTTGTGTTTTAAGCTCGCTTTTCACCACTTCACTTACAATTAGTTCGAGTGTGTGGGTTTTCAGCACACCCAAGCTCTGTTATTTGTTTCTTTCTTGCGCGTTGTTGAACGTTTTACCATTAAATCAGTACTTTTTCTTCCACTTTTTTCTTTTTCTAAAATCTGTTTACTAGAGCTGGAAAACTATCGATACTATCGGTTGTATTAAAAAGGTAATACATCGATCTTTTTATCGATATAGTTGGTGACAACATAAATAATTTGATTTAATTTTAAATTAATCGCTTTGCTTAAATTTGTATTATCTTTTCCAGTGTTAATTTTATAATATGGACAAAAATATTACATATTTCTATATCCATTTCCGCGTTATCCTTTCAAAACTAAACACAGCTTCAGAAAAAATACTAGATATACCACAGAAACTTGGTATTTCTTGTGGTGGTGAACTTGTCTATAAAATTACAGTGACGACGCAAACCAACAGGCGGTTGTTTTTAGTTTGATTCCAACTTCTTTATCTCACTAAAATGGCAATTTTAAATTAATTCAATTTCAAAACGTATATGTTCATAACCTTTGTCTGCAATTTTGATTATAATATTTTAAATGTATTCTTATGTTCTGATATATGACGATCTCAGTGCTTATTTTGCTTAAAAACTGTGTCCATATTATATCCATATATCACATAGCTTTCAAATTTTGTTTTATTTTATTTATTTAGGGAAGTTTCGCTGAATAGAAACTTTTTTAACAATAAGAAAATGATTTAGGCCTCCCAATTCCGCTAAAAATAAGTAAGAAAAACAATAGTGACTTCTCTGATATTGTTGTCAGTATTTAATGGTATTACAGCATTGCGTTGTCTTACATATATCAAATATAATTTCATAAATACATTTTTTATTTTGTAGTCATAACTAGGCGCAGTATCGTAGTGTTTACGTACTAGGATTCATTAAAAAATTAAAAGTTAATTATTAATAGTGGCAATAACATATCTCCATTTATTCCTATCCGGATTCATACTTGTAACAAAAATAGTAAGCTTGCGCTCTCCACTTCGCACATTTATCTCTTTCTTTGTGTTCTTTGCGTATTTTCTTTCAGTTTTTTTGTTGTTTTTTTTAATACAATCTTAGGTAAAGTTTTTCCGCTGTTCTTGTCCTTTCCTTATCATGTTTGTGTGTTCTGCTTGGTATTTCTTTGTTAATTAATTATTGGCAATTTTCTAACTGCATGCTTGATTTACACCATATTTCGTTCAAGCTGTTGGTACAACATACAAGTCTTTTGTTCTATGTTTAAAGTAAGGTATATTATATATTAAGTCTGCATTAAAATACGTGCGCTACTTAGGTGTAATTTAAAATGCGCGGCTCCATTTAAAATTGCTTAGGCGTGCTCAAAATACGTCGTTGTGTGGTGTGGATTTGTGGTGTCTTTTATGGTGTGTTTTTGTTAGATGATGTACCGCGGTCTAGATTTTTAACTTCAGCATAATTCGTTGACTAGAAATTAACTTAAGTACTTAGGGCTACCTAACATTAGATTTTAACACGCTCTTGCAGTTTTTATTTTGGTTTTCGTGCATAAGTATTTCTTCTTCTTCGATCAATCTTTTCTCTTTTTTTTCAACAATTTGTGCTGCAGATATATTTGAGTTGTATTGTGTGTGTATATAATATAGGAAAGTCTCAAGCGTTCCCCTGCTGGAAAGTAGTCAATAATTGCTATTATTTCATTCTCTTTTGCCAAATTAAGATCCTTTTCAGTTGCTGCAAGCTTAAACATAACTTTTCAAATCCTTTAACAATTTTATTATTTTTAGCACCAAAATGATTGTTCGCCAAATAAAGTATTAATATAATTTTGCACATCGTTTGGAATTTGGACATAGGGTGGGGAAAAATTAATGATAATTTGCAACAACTGTTGTTAATCAATTAAAATTCAACTTCAAATACAATTAATTCCTAGACAATACTTTGGTGTTATACTTAGTATGAACGCGCTGTTCGGAGCTTGCAAAAAAATTGAAAAACGTAGAGAAGTCTTGATTGAACATAGTACATAGTTTTGGCTCTCAGGCGCACTTACTCATAACATCACAAAAAAATTAAACATATATATATGTATATGGGTAGTGTGATAGTTTCGCTTCCCTCACTATATAACTCCGTTTCAACTATCTTATCAAATCTTTCGTAGATCGCCTGCAAAAATAATATGCCTGCTCTCTCTCTCTCTCCAAAATAGTGTTCAAAATGCAGGGACTTTGATTTTGAGTAATGGGGTTGCTTTTGTGGCTAGGAAACACCACCGTGCCTCCTACGTGGTGTAGGTGCGGATAACGTCCCGGATGACCGCCCGGCACAGCGGACACTGACCGCCGCCAACGCCACGCCACTGCTCGATGGCGCAGTCGTAGCACATGCACATGTGCCCACACATGTACAGGACCGAGTCGATGGGGTTCTCGTAGCAGATGGTGCACTCCGCGCTGGAGTCTGTGCTCTGCTGGTCGCTCAGGCTGTCCTTCCACTTGTTGGCCGCATTATTCGTGCTGTTGGCAACGGGCTGTAAAGGGATAATGGGATTTGGATTAATATATAGTCACAGAGTTCATTTAAATACAAATTAAACAAGAAATCGACTTCCTGGGACACTCACCTCAATATACTGACTGCTGGTGGTGCTGATGAGGGTGCCGCTGGAGCAGGCTCCTGCCAATATGCCGCTGGAACTAACCGTGGTCGTGGTGGGTCTGGCCGTCAGCTGGCCATTGATATCGTGCGAACTGCTCGCCGGCGGCAGGTTAACTACCAGAACGGTGCCACCGCCATTTGGCTGAATCTGGAGAATGTCTCCGTTGGACGGCATGCTTATCATCCGACTGCCATTAGCTCCGCCGACCGAGGCCAAGGTGCTTGTGCTCTGTGCCACGCTTAATTGAGAGGGATGGTGATGCAGCAGCTTGGCCGTGGCTCCGGCATTCAGGCTGCTCATCGACTCGGTCATGGGCAGCATGCGGGAGTTGGAACTGGAGCTGGCGGTAGCGGCACTGGCATTGCAGGCGGAGACGGAGCTGCTGGCATTCACTTGCGGCTGAGACGGATACGCCACCATATTGGGCAGCTGCTGGCGGAACATGCGTAGCGACTGCGTCGAACCGTAAACGTCAAGGAAGGCCCACAGCTGGAGCGACTGATCCACATGCATCACCACGACGGAGGGACCGTTGTTCTTGCTGATGCTCACCTCACCGTTGGGCGCCACAAAGAAGGCGATCTCATCGCCCCGCTGCGGGGCAGCTGCAATGTCCTTGCTCACCACCCAATACTCGGGACGGTCCAGCAGGAAATCAGAGTCATTGGGTAGATCGTTGGGCTGCAGCATCGCCGGATTGCAGGAGGTCAGGCCCAGGGCCAAGGCACCCACGTACATCTGTTCCGTCTTTAGAACTTGCACGATTAGCTTCTCGCCAATGCGAATGGGGCGTGCCGTGAAGACATAGCCCTGGCAGAAGTCCGACTCCGTGCGCGAGGCCACAAAGCGATCCTGCGACAGCCGCACATTCCGCCCCTTGGTGTTGTGGAAGGGCACAGGGATCAGTCTGCCGTTGGCGTTATACCGCAGCGGTGGCAGTCCATTGGCCAGATCGTGGGCTATGGCCGCCTGCTCCACGCTGCTCACGGAGCCGCCGTTGCCGGCCAAGTGCAGCGACTGCAGCGAGGGCATCAAATGGCGTTCCAGATCGTGATCGATGGCCCCACTGTGTCCGGGCAGGGAGCGACGCGACTGCTGGTGCGGATGATGTGCCATTAGCCCGGAGGAAGCGATGGCAGCTGGCTGGGCCAGCTGTTGCTGCTGGGTAGGCACCGGCACCGCCGTCGGCTGCTGGTACATGTAAATGCGGGAGTCCAGGAACTCAATGCCCGTACAGTTGCCATAGATGTCGATCACTGTCCATAGCATGCCGCGCGTATCAATTCCCGATAGAATCACACCCTTCTCCTCGCTGTTTATTCCATAGATCACATCACCAGCTGCATTGACAAAGTAGTAAAGGATGTTGTCCTTCTCGCAATACTGTTCGTGCAGGGCCTTGGCCCAGAAACCGGGCCTGTTGGTTAGATCCGGGCAGGCGTACTTGGGCAGCGATCCCTCCAGGGAGGCGGGATCGTTGCTGGTGAAACCAAAGCGAATGCCGCCGTTCCAGTTGTTTGAGATCTCGGCAAACTTTACGCAGATCCTCTCGTTGATCCTCACCGGGCGGGCCGAGAAGGTGATGGCCCGGCAAAAGCTCTCGAAGCGACGCGCGAGGGTTCCATCGCGTGACAGCCGGATGTTGTCGCCATGCACGGTGTGGAATTGCAGCGGGGGCAGGTTATTGGGACCAGGGCAGGATGAGGGCGAGCGGCGTACTGGAATTCCGAAAAGAAAGAGGGTAGAAAATTAAGTTAGTTACTGTTTTATAAGGGAGAAATGTTAGGGTTAAATAAACTGAAGTCTTAGTAATTTTAAAAATAGGTCAACACAGTAAACTTCACTTATTTCTAGGTAATAAAGTCTGTAAAGCTATATATCCATCGAATGTAAGTTCAGATATGTTTCATAACACACTATTTACCTTATATTTCCACACATCTAAAGTTTTCTCTCGCATAAATCTTTTGAAAGTCACCTATTTCGCATTAAATTAACTGCTACCTTCCCACAATCCATTTATCTTTGTTTCATCTTTAGCTACATTGTTTTAAAATCTGTTTTCCGATCTTCTTTTCGGAATGCCAGCTCGCTCACACCGTATCGAGTTACGCATCTATGAAAAAAGATTTCTATTTGTTGCTTCAGGTAGCCGAAAAATTCAACAGTTTAGTATACACAGCCCAGCCATGTGCTGGCGATCGAATTACGCAGGAACCCCGAACTGATCTTCCAAAGGAGAGTCAATAACCCCCAACTCAAAGACCCAAATTTAGTTGGGCACGTGACTGGATTGAAGATTATTAAGCTATTCGAGAAATGGGCTGTAAATGCCCTCGAAAGAACAATCAATAGATGGGCAGCTCTGAAAAGGATTTTCCATGGTCATCGTGTCAGCTGCTGACACAGTTTTCTTGGAAAATTCAAAATCACAAACGTGTGAAGTACAAGAAATATTTCAAAGAAGGAAAAATATTGGTATAGGTTCGGGGAGTTCTTTAAATATTTTGGAAGTTTTTGGATTTACTCACGTAGCAGAGTTATCAAGAACAATTTACTAAGGAATGAATCTCTTCATTCCTTTTGAGTATTTATGGGATTTTCTACAAAAATATAACTTCAATTTATGAATAAAACTTGCCTAAGTCAACTCATTAAATAGTTTAAGCTATATGATATATAAAACAATGTCAGCTGCTTGCACATTCCCCACTTATTAAAGGAGAAGCACTGCCAATAACACACATCGCAGGACTTGGGGAATCCTTAAAATATATTCTTCGAAATTGGCATAATTATTGCACCTTGCAAATCCACCAATATATGTATATATATATATCGGCAGCTGCTGACAATTACCCGACAGAGAAAAAAGCCTATAACCAATCCATATGGCCATATAAATAATTATCCGAGGAGGAGTCTTGGGATGGCGACAGGTTTTCTTTGGCCCAGACTGCTGACATGGCCAACATCAGACGATTCCGGCGGCATGCCAACAGTTGCGTTGAACAGAATGCAAAAGCAAAATAAAAATAAAAATAAGGTATGCCTACCCAGTTTATAAGAAAAGAAGAAGGACCTGCCGAGATGATTACCATGTTGATATGCGGCGCGTGGCACTCGAGATCAATGTGTTTGCTTTATGGAGCAACCGACCGACGGCGGCATGTGGCAGCTGTCCTTTTTCCCTGTCGTCCCTTTTTCTTGATTCGAAAAACGGCGCAAGAAGAAGTCCGCATAGGAAGGTCAGAAGAAAGCAGCTGTACAGAGCTGCTGGGAACAGGTAAAACAACCCCTAAAGTGCTCAGTCCGAGGGTAGTTTTCAACTGGGGATTTCGATCGCTTTCGAGGGTTGGTGCTGCTCGTCGTCGCTCTTCCTCACAAAACGGCAGCTGTTCAAATTTCGACAAAAACTACAGCTCAGCAAAGACAAGACACTGAAATTGTATGTAGTATGTACAAGATACAAATGCTTGACAAGAATCGAGTCCCGTCCCGAGTCTGTCTTTGGGGTTGAAATTTAATCCTAAGCCAGGGCCAATGACTTGCACACACAAAATCTGTACCGTCGTCTGGGCTCTCCTTCTTCCTTTCTTCCAATCGCGTTGTCGTCCTCAATCCTCAAGTGCTTCCGCAGCCAGCAGAACAGGAAGTGGAAAGGGAGCACCACACCAGCTTCCGGTGGCTCCCAATCCGGCGGCGGCGCTCAAGACAGAGTGGAGATAGCCACCAGCCGGGGCCAGAAGAAGTCTCTGCTGTTAGTACTACTACTGCTGTTGAACATCCATATTTATGAATTGACCGCGACGAGGAAGTAGGAAATCACGTACGTGCCGCGGATCGGGCCTATTAGCTGCAGGATGTTATTGTGACTGAGCTCTGGACTGGCCAACTACTGGCGACGCCTACTTTTTATCGGCCCAGACCAGACCAGACCAGACAGTCGTCAGTCAATGGAATTGCGGCGGCTAGTACATGGCTTCGATGATGATGATGGCTTGACTGAATGAATGAAATACGCGCCTCGCTTTTTCCTTGAAGTTGGAATCGGAATTGGAATTGGAATCGAAACGGTGCTTGGCAAGACGCGTCGATACTTTCAATTAGCCAGGGGCCATAATTAATTAACTGCCCGCCGATTGTCTCCGCGAGATGGCTTTAATGATCCCCGCCCCGAGAGGACAAATAATTGTATATAAACAATATTAAAAACCAAGCTATGATTGGATATATATGAAGGGATGTATAATCATATAAAATAATCATTATAAAAGAGCTAGCAAAACCATACTAATTGAGTAATCAGCATTGATGAGGAAGTAGGAAATTATTATAACCATTTTCCTATATGATACTTAATAAAATTGGTTAAAGTTAAAGTAAAACTTTATCATTTATTTGGTTTCCTTGATGCATCCAAAAAAAAGTCCGAATTTAAAGCCTTTTTCCCAGGCAATCAGATCGTCATCATTGACCAAGCTAATTTCAACATAATTTGGCGATTGTCGAGATGAAAAGTTCAAACTTTCGGTGGCCGTGTGCGTTTGGAGTTCGCCGCTCTGCCGAAAAGGTTCCCAATAATACCCTGGGCCAGAGTCAGAGCGCATCCACATTTA
The DNA here is from genome assembly GCA_018904695.1 of Drosophila parvula. Taxonomy (NCBI): domain Eukaryota; kingdom Metazoa; phylum Arthropoda; class Insecta; order Diptera; family Drosophilidae; genus Drosophila; species Drosophila parvula. The sequence goes on from JAEIIG010031175.1 coordinate 21,251, forward strand.
CAGCAAACGATCGACTGGCAACGATCTTAGTGCAGTTGCAGTTGCAGTTAAAGGCAAATTTTCGTTGTTTGGCGAAAAGGAAAAACCTGATTTACCGTTCGGCAGGCAGGCAGATCGTCGTCTTCGTTGCTGGGATCCGCAAAAACATTTCCCACGCTGAGCGCAAAAATCAAACTCAAAACCCAAACACAAACACAGTGCACAGTGTGTTGTGCAGAAACAATTCCCACGACTCCAAATTTGTATATATAGGATAGAAGAGAGATATATATAGTAAATTTGCGGCTGCCGAACACCGAAAAACCTGTAACAAGCCGCGGTAATTGCGCGAAGAGAGTCTTCCCAAAATCGGAGAATCGCCGCATCGCTTGCCTGCCTCGATGGCTAGCTGCAGCGGGTGGAAAATGTGAAAATCATGCAGGTGTCATAAAACAAAAAAAAAAACAAAAGAAAACGTCCAGGCCAGTTACTGAGGCGCATTCGCGATCTCTGCAATCGTTAGGCGAAATCATATTAACGATGAAGATCTCTCTATAAAACATTCAAAATCCCATTGAGCCACAGACGTCATTAAATCGAGATTGGCACTCGTGAGCTCAAGTTGAGTTGAGTTGGCGATCATTAAAGACAGATTATGTGTTGATGTCTGAATGAAGACAACTTACAAGGAAAAGCTGAGCTTGGATCGGATGTAATAATGGTTCGGTGCACTAACAAATCACTTAAAGGTAGATACATAAAAGCGGTAGCATTTAAATTCAAGAGATCATCAATCGATTCAAGGCATTAAGTATTATTTTTACTGGCTCAAAACGTCGTAAATAGGTTGCCCAATCTTAGTTAGAAAGACATTAAAAATAGCGAGCTTATTGCAATTCCAATTAAACCAATGCAACTAAGATTTCAACAGAAACACTTTCAAACTTGAAGGTTAAGATGTTCTTAATTCAAAATAGAAACTAAAAAATGGTTCAATTTCAGGGAAGGGTATCTGTAGCATTTTCATGTCGAACTCGTTATTTATTTATTTATTTTGAAACATCAGCTTTCAGCTTGTATCCTTTCTTCATAGATTATGTTTTCAAGTATTACAACCCCCTTAGTCCCTCATTTGCACTGTGATTGAGGTCACAGGTCACGTGCTGCTCCCTCAATTGTTACTAATATTACATGGCCCACGTGTATGAGTCACGGGACGTGTGCGGACAATTAACACAACGACGACGACGAACGTCAACGCAGGCCGTTTAATTGCACCGGAAGTTTACCCCCATAAAAGGCCGGGGGTTTTCCTCGGGACAGAGGCGGCGGCACGGTCAGTGGATCAATGGATCATTTACACAAATTGTATCAATTGGTCAAGCATTTGGCATAAATTATCGGCGTTTTGCAGGGCGGAGCGAGTGGGTGTGAGTGAGTCGCATTGGGTTGGACTTAGGCATTCGATTACCACTGCCACTTCCACGGGGCTTGTCGATGAATGGATCTCGAATCTCAACCCACGCCACAAACACACTCGTCTCGTAACCTGTGTGTTTTTATTTTCATTTTATTTTTTTTTTTTTGTCGACATTTCAGTGAAATTAGTTGAGGAAACACTGTGTGGGTCGTTCGTTAGTTAGTCTTGACTGTGGGCAGAGATAAGTCCGTCAGGCGTTGGTCGGTCGGACCTGAGCAAGTGTCTCTGCTAAAAGACTTGTAAAACAATTCTCACAGCAATAAAGGCAATGTTTAATTCTCGGCTTAAAGATACGCAAATGAAGCTAAATGAATGTTAATTAATCGCTCACAAACAAACAATTTGCGTGGGGCGGGAAAATATGAAAGTTTTTGTAAAAACGCATTCCACGAAAAGCTTTCTAAAAACATATTTTTATTAATTGATACATTCCCCAAAAGGGTACTACTTTTTCTTAACTTCCAAGAACCCTAAGACAGCAGCCTTTTCGGAATAAATGAAATAATAATAAGTTCTTAGTTGTATAGTTTAATTTACAAGTAAAATTAAATTTTTTATAATTTCAAAAACCGAAATTGGAAAGCTCCCATTAAGAGGGAATGCAAAAGCCACTTCCGTTCTACTTGACCGCTGGCCAGTGCAGCGGAAATCGCACTCGGATCCACTCATCGAGAGCTGCTGGAGCGAAGACTCCTCTCTCTCTCGGTGTGGATTCCCCACCGGTTTTCATGTAATCCCCCCTTCTTTTCTAAGTAACTCTAGATGCAGCAGGGCAACAACAGCACAATGGAAAAAGACTCTGCAAATATAATAAAAATAATTACACAAGAGAAAAGGGGCCGACTGACGACTGGCGGCGGCGGTGACAACGATGAAACCAGAGGTCAAACTACGCCAAGTTGTTGTAACCAGTCGGGTATTGTATAGTATTGTATTTTGTTGTTGTGCTGATGTCTGAACAGCTTTTCTTCTACGCAAGTACATTGCACTTTTCATGCGATTAAGCGAAATCTGATACTGCAGCATGTTGGGGAAGAAAAAAAATCGAAGAAATCACTGTACTGCTAGTTTTCATCACTGCCCCCTTGTTTCTTCACTGAAATTTCTGTTTAAAGAGGTTTACCGAGTTCATTCCTTTTTTTTAGAAGAATTACCAAAAGAAAATTACTTAAGAAAACTGAAAGGAGAGGAAAGAAATTACTATAGGGAACCGAAAAGATCCTTAGTTCAATTTTTGGCTAAAAGTTGATAAGGTAAAGGTGAGTAATTGCTAAAAGGATATCAGCTAAAAGTTGATAAGGTAAATGTGAGTCATTGCTAAAAGGATATCATAAAAATTCCTATATTTAATGATAGCTTTTTTCGATAAGATTTCAAAAGTGATTGGGAAATTCCATATAGTTAGACATTGTTTATGATATAGTCACATATTAATCACAGAAAAGTGACTAGGATAATTCCTAAAGTTAAGGAATGAATTATCTGCATTTGCATCTTCTTTACATAGTCAAAAAAAAAAAAGCAGTTAATCTATTCTACCATATATATTCCACCTTAAATATTGATCACACCTTGCACACAAAAAAAGGGTTCAATGACTCCCAATGACTCTACTCGCGGTTCAACATTAATTTTCAGCCTATCCACACAAACACAAATTAGTTGAAAACACCCGGATGAGGGAGCAGGCTCCCTATAAATAATATAATTAGCCAACGACAGGGAGCGATATAGAAAAACAGATAGGGAGGCGGAACAGAGCGAGAGGAAGGGTGGGTGGCCAAATCAAATTTACATGTTTATTTTTACAAGCGCACAAAACAACGGACCGTGGAATGAGAGCACCTCTCTATCGATGCACATGATATATATATATATATAGACACCATATATATCCACGGTTCGCCTTCCATTTGGGCGCCGAACCATGCAAGAGGCCCCAGCCAAGAAGAACCGAACTTGTTTAGCTCCGGAATAGACATAAAACCGATCTAAATATACTCGCAGTGCTATAAGGAAGCTATATAGGATGTATCTATAGACTTGGAGCCAAAACAATCAACAACATTGTGTTAGGATTTGAGGACTTTGTAATCGGAAAATATAAAGAATCATATGTAAACATTACATTTTATAAAGGTTCGAACCATTTGGGTTTTAGGAAAGTTATATCTTAATGGTTCAATGGCAGTTTAGAGGGGATCTGCGATTCATAGAAATATGTCATGCTCCTTTAGTTCTAAAACGATGCGTTTTTTGTAAAAATAATATTGAAATACCTATTATATAAAGATTTCCTGGTTGAAACTATTAAATACCTCGAAACCAACTTAATAAATATTTAACAAGGAATCTTTTCCGCCTTTTTTTATACAGTTGTATAATGTTTTTCTGAACAGTCTGTACAACAAAATCATATAAGATAAGGCAGGGTTTCTTCCGCTATGTTTTGTTGCGCTTTATATACTCCCTGTTTATCGAAGCGTTGCAATTACTGGAAAGGGCCACTGGAGAGATCCATATAAATGTATATAAGAGCACCATACACTATACATCATATATATGGTTGATAGTTACTCCCATAGTACTTGCATTTCCTCGCACTTGACTGCGCACAAGACTCAACTCAAACTCTTTTGTGTAATTAAATCACTCGAGCGTTGAAGGGGGAAGGCAGCGCGAGGGCAGTAACAATATGTCTGAGTGGAGCTGAGTGGTGGAATGGACTTCAAGAGTCGTCTTTTGATAGAAACACATCATTATAGCATGATTATTACACTATTACACTGCCATTACAATGGCTTACGAGCACTTCAAATGTTCGATCGCTTCAAGATGCCACTGCATTATAATTATTGATGATTCCCATTCGAATTTAGGGTTATAGCTAAACCATGTAAATTTCCCTGGGTTAAGCATATAAAATACCCGAACAGCTGCAAAACTGAGCCTAAAATCTTGTTCTAGTTCCTGCCAAAAATAGGTGTACATATTAATTACCTTTAAGTTCTGTTTAAAAGCCGACAACAACCGACAAAAAATTCGACAAAAACTCGATCTGGCCAAGTTTCCAGCGATGGATGGATGGCCGAGCAGCTGGTGGTGGACACAGACGTAGATTAAAGACCCGTAGGTGTTCGACTGAGGTAAGAAACCAGCGGTGATTTATGCATGGCAACGTATACTGCCTTATAACCCGTCTAAGATCGAAAAAGAAACACACGCCCTCGACCAACCAAGGCGCACAAAATTGACCCAAGAGATGCCTTTCGATATCTTTCCATCTCGCTTTGCGTGAGTTAATTGCAGCTGCCTTCGGGCTCATAGCCCAGGTATGCTATGTACTATATGCTATATGGTATTTGGTATAGTTTATTTACCTGTTGCTACCTGGTTTGCGCCTTTTGTCTTGCGCCAGTTGCAACACCATGCGGCGAACTGTTTTTATCTAGTTTATCTATTTTTGAGTTGTTATCGCTTCGGCCCAGACAAAATGTTAACAATTCTGTACTACATTTGGGCCTTGAGGGAAATTTACGGACATACAGTAGATATTAGTAATAAAAGTACACAAATTAATATTTGTATATTTTAGAGGACATTTTATTATCTACATTTTTAACTTTACGTAAATAATGTCGTATTTCGTAAAGTTAATTAAAGAAAATAGATTTTCCTAGCCGATATCCACTGTACCGAGGTACAAGCTGCCAACTTGGTTCATTAACTGATAAACAAAAAGATGGAGAAGGCACCTCTAAATGGGTCAAAAGTGAGATAACTTTTTAGAAATTAAAAGGCAATCAAAAAACAACACCGCCTTGGATCTCTCTGTGTACATCCCCAAAATCGACTAGCACCTCTTATTTATAGCCAAAAAACCCAATCAGTTTCAACCACACTTGCAAAGATAACTATTTTTGCACTGACCGTTATCACTTGGGCGAAATTATCAATTAGGAATGGCATTGCTTGGTATCAGGCTTATACAACAAATTATAAACACATTTTCAAGTGTTGTTGTGCAAATAAAGTGACCAAAAGATGGATGACACATTGTAGATGACCTCATATAGGCGAGAAAAAAAATATAGAAAAAGTACCCCAGGGGCAAAGAAGAAATACGAAAAGAAAAGAGAGTTATCGCAACAGATGTGCATATACACATGTACATACTTATAGCGTACTGCAAAATAATTAAACTGAAACTATTTATTTTATAGAATTCTTAGCTACAAAGAATTATTTTTGTATATTCTATCATTAATCTTTAATAGTATACAAATAATTAATAGTATCAGGTACACTGCAATTTTATTAAAATACCTCAAGGTTCGATCTTAAAATACCAAATGTACCAAAAATATACAAGTCTATTGCAAAATACCAAAGTTTAAGGACTGAAATAATTATTTCCCAGTTGTATGTGCAATAAGACTCCCCGTGGGGGTGTGTATGTTTATTTGTACTGCCTTGTATCATTATATTTACTATTGTTATTTACTTTTTGGCCAACACAATCGAAGGTCATGTGACAGAGACGACAATATAACAACAAATATGCAGTAGTGGTACCAACAAAAATCAAAGGCTCAAAGACAAGTTGGCAGCTCTTCGATTGCAAACACACGCACACACACACTAATTTCGAAAAGTAAACCGTGAGAAGCTAAGTAAAAGCCAAGAGCAGATAAACTTTTTAGCCAAAGCAAACGTGGCATGCCAACACTCAACAACAACAACTCACAAACAAACAACTACGAATTGTAATAGAAAAGCGAAAAATGCAGGTAAAAAAGGCAAAAGCAGCTGATGCCACAAAGTAATTTCATTGATTACCGATAGGCAACGCACGTTCAAACTCAAACGGATTGGATTGGAAGCCGCCGCATAAAGCATAAAACGCAAACACATCCCAAGCTTTAAAAAAACTGAAACTTCAAAGCCACACCTCTTCCTCTTGTCCCTCATATACTCCTCCTGCTGCTTCTTCCTCGTTGCCGCCCCGAGCTGTTGTTGATCGTTTCTCTCCTTCTTTCTATTTTTTTTTTGCGTTTTGTTTTTGCTTTTGCCTTTGCCGATGGCGGCAACGGCGCTTCGCGTACAATTCCCAGTACTACAAAAATAACAACCACAGCAAATACTGAATGAGGCACATATGCAGTAACAGTAACGGCAGGCAGGATAGTCCCAGGAAAATACTGCTCTTAAAATACCAAAAATAATTGTTGCACCTGAAATACTATATAAATACTCTTGATCAAGGACCAAAGTATAGCTCTAATAATAATATCAAGCCTGACTGTAATATTTCAAATATAACTGCCCTTTCATGTTGGACACAACTGTCGGTAAGAGACAAGGTAAAAATAAAAAGAAGTAGAAGACGCTTAGGCTATGCGTCATTGGCTTTGCCCATTGCTTTGCTTTGCTCCCCATTCTCAGGTCCAAAAGAGAGGCCAGAGAATGCAATTGAGCCAAGTTTAGGGAGAGTGAGAAGGCAGTTTTTTTTTTATTTGCGGCTCAGCTGCTTGCAACGAAAACAAAAACAATGCCCGTTGAGATAATCGTTATGATAAACATAATCGCTCCTTGGGAAAATTGCTTTTGGTGGTATTTTCCTCATCTCCCCCGTTTCCAATCCCTATCCCATTCCCAATCAATTTGCGGTTTGTTTTGGGAGAGTGAGTTCTGTTTTTTTCTGTATTGCGATTTGAAAAATGCAATTTTCAAGAACTGACATTTCCGGCGAATTTCTTGGCGTCGAGCTTAAATTCAGCAGAATATAGCCTTGAGAGAACTTTTCCCTCCATTAACTTAGCATAAAAAAAAGAAGTAATATTTCGATGTGCGTGCTCTTTCCAAGCGTTTAATCATTAGCTTTTTGTTTTAAACAATCGCAAACTGTTCCGTTTCTTATTTTATCTCTCCATTCGCTATTTGTTATTTTTCGTTATTGTTCTTGAGACGCAAAATGCTAATGTATGCATAAATGTTTGCGGCCGGCTGGCTGTCTTGGCTTTTCTTTATCTTTGCCGCATTAATTAACTGAATGAACGAGTGAATAAATGAGCTATAGGTCGGACCACATGCTAATATTATGTGGGAATATCGCCGGAGATAAAAGCCTAGCGCCCCCAGAGACCCAGATCGATGAATTATGTATTATCCAAGTATTTTCGCACGCCTTAATTACATTTTCTGGATACAATGGGGGGCATTTTACACAGGAACTCTTTCTACCGTATTATTTCAAGCTTTTCTTGGGAATTTATTCTGCCTTAACTTTTTAAACACTATCGAAAGACTCGTTCTTAAACATTATAAAGTTCATTGGTTCATTCATCATAACTAATGCCGATTACTAACCCAATCCGAAACGCTTCTTGATCTTCTTGAGCAGATGCATCTTCTTCTTGCTGGACATCTTATCCTTGGTGGACATGAGGAGCTCGTTGCTCTCCATCGCCAGGACATGGGCCGCCTGTTGGGCGGGCGTTTGTGTGGCGTTGATGGACGTCGTGTTGGCATTGTGGATCTGAAGATTGCGAAGGTGCTGCTGCTGGTGATGATGGTTATGGTTATGCTGGTGCTGGCTCAGGTGAGGATTCAGGTGCTGCTGCTGGGCATGCATGTTGAGGTTAAGGTGCGGGTGGCTTCCCTGCATGTAGTTGGCTGGTATATCCGATAGACCCATTGCAATGGTTTCTACTTTAATTTCCTTGGAAATCGAGCAAAACTAAACTAAACACACGCGCGTATGCTATAAAAAATCCACAAGCTACTTGCGGTTTTTATTTGGCATTAAAATTTTAGCGGTACGAGTTCTTTGAATCCAGTGTTTTTTTTTTGACTAAAACATTTTGAATTTCGGTTTTTTGTTTATGTTTGCCTGCGCGCGACGGGAACAAACGAACACGGAACACGGAACGAAACACAGAGACCGACAACTCCCAAGCGAACGCTTCGTTATATTTTTTCGATTTACAACAAATGAGCTGTTGCCGCGGCCTTATATAGCCTCGCTCTCTCTGGCGACGTCGGCGTCGAGCCACAGCTGAGCGGAGAGAGCGTCAGTGCGGGAAATCTAGCTATTTTATCAAAGAGGCAGTGACCCTTAATAGGTAATTTAAGACTGTCCATATAATAAATTTTTTGTGGTACTTAAACCCCACCCCCCCTATAAGAGACTAACCATTAAATGAACATCCTGTGATAACGTAATTATTTTATTTGAATAACATTTTATTTTAACATTCAGATTTCGTTTCTAAAACATAAACAAAAAAATTTTAATATATGTATATTTTGATATAACATTTTTAATTTACGTCAAAAATGTACACCTTCTTATAAAAGGTTCTAGAGTTTTAAAAAGCTATAGCTAGACTCCTGCCTTAAAGTTGAAGCTACTTTTTCCTGCCCTAGAGATATGCCAACTCTAACTGTGGCACAAACAAGAGAGAGAGAGAGAAAGAACTAAATTGAGAGCGGGTGGATAGGTAAAAGGCAAAAGTAACATCGACGCAAAGGAAATTGTTGTTGCCTCCTTTTCTCTCTGGCAGCTGTTTCATATTTACTATGGTTTCGCTTTGGCCTGCCATTCGCGTGCATTTGTATGTTGAGCCTCCCTTATAATTTCCCTTTATGCCTCTGTTGTGCACCTTGATCAGCGATTCCTTCACTTACTCTTCTCCGGCTGTTGCTTCTCCTGTTGTTTTTGTTGCCGTTCTAGGCCTGCCTGCCTGCATTTTGCTTTTTTGGCTCTGATCTCCGCTAACTGTTCTTGTTCTCTTTCCCTGTGTGTGTGTAGTTCAGCCAGGTTCAAAGCAATTCTCTCGCGTCTTCTTTTTTTGGGGGAAAAAGGTTATAAGGTCCGCAGCAGAGAAATGCCAAATTAAATTTTTTCTTGATTTACTTATACAAAAAAATTCTTACTCAATTCTAAATACCGAACAAAAAGAGCTCTGATAAATAATATTTGAGCCGATGGGCAAGTAGATAGAGCTCTTTCTATCACAATAAAGTATTATCTTATAACTTAGTCTATGTATAATTTTTAATAAATAAAAATATAATATATAATAAATAAATAAGGAGATCTGAATAAAATCAACTCATGCTCACAAACTCATGATTCGATTAAAATGTCCTCATTGTGTGTAATTAATGTTTTGGGGCAGCCATCATAGAATAATGACCATTTTAAGAATAAAATTTAATTGAAATGACAGTAAAAAGTGTTATTTATTCAGTTGTCTGATTATTTCATTAACCATATTTATTTATGATCGTTTTGTCTGAAAAATTCACCGAGTACCTATTTTGTATTTTTTTTTAATAAATTTCAACCAAGGAGCTGGAGCAGAGTCGCCTATGATGGGGGACACATGCCATTGTGGTCTCATTTATGAAGCTTTTGCGGTCATCAACAACTGCCGTCTGGCGTCATGATCATCCTTTATCCTTTATGCAGGATGATAATTGCTCCGAGTGCCCCAGCCTCGTCCTGCAGACGGCAGATGCAACTCTCAAGATCGGAAGGGATCAGCGATCAGTAGACTGAGACGGAGACCCGAGAGAGAGCATTTAAATTTTGATATTAAAGTGGAAATGCATATTCAGCATCCTGGCAGCAGGCGTGCGTCCTGAAAATACATCTGCTGCTCCTGTTACCCGAGTTCCCTTTCTCTTCTCGCCTCCCCTCCGCACAAATCGCACATTTTGCGAATGCGAAAATGCAAAAAAGGTCGCTGCTTTGGCCCAGGAACAGGAACAGGAACCGGAGCTGGCAAACACTGAGCAGAGAAACCAGCGAAAACACAGCGAACTACCCCAAAAATTGTCAAGGAATACAGTGAATATTGTAGAAAGAATTTTGTCATTTTTTTTTTTAACAGAATTAGTTTGTTTTTATCATATTTTAAGCCAACCGATTTATTTAAGAATAAACCAACATTGAATAAAAAGTTAAAGAAGTTTTTGAAATTGAACTTATTGAAGATTTTACAATGAAAATAAAATTTGGTCTTCTCTATTAACTTTTTAAAATTAAACATGTATAACAGAGTTATTATTGAAAAAGTATCCCTAGTTTTATGATATGATATTGTCTCCTGTCTAAATTTCTTTAAGAAATAAATACAAAATAATCTAGTTATCGTACTAAAAATGTAGAAATAACAGAAGAGATCACATCTGAACCCCTTACACGATATCCACTGTACGAAAGGTGTCCCATCTGCGGTTGCAGTTGGACCTGAAAAAGGTCCTGCAGAAAGGGTTTGCTATCCCCTAGCTTCCCCTTGCCCGCCGATCTCGAACTGTTTGTTTGTTTGCCAATTCCAGGTGTAAATTCATAGCAAAAGAGACAGATACAGAAAGGGATTTTTTTTTATATAAAGAAAACAAGCAGCCAGCCGACCACGTGCCAGGTTAAAAAAAAAAAAGGAGAAACGAATAAAGAAAGGGAGACGTGCGCCAGTTGCCTTGGCTGATAAGGTTGCTCTACTTCTTCGGATCGGTTCGAAACTCAATTTACGATTATTTATTCTTATATATATTCATATTTGCCCTAAAGACAGCTGCTGCCATTTGCATTTGTCGTCTCGATGGGGGAGAAGATACATATGAATGTCTCATGTATCTGCAGGCTGTTTGTATGCTCTCTTTAAGAGTTTTATGGTTAAATTTAGAATTTGGCACATGTGCCCCCCCAAGTTCCAAGCCCCAGGTCCCAATGGTAAAGTGTGCAATTTTATCTCCCTACGTTTCGGTCTCCCACGAACATCTGGCTTAAGAATTACACTCACATACGTATGTATATATCTCGCTCGTCTTCGGGGATCGTTTTGGTTTCAGCTAAGACCCGCATTTACTGTACAGTACAGTATACAATTGTTTTATTTCAACCATTGTCCCAAAGATGTCACAGCGATTTACCTTTCAGACAGTTCCTTAACCCAAAGATCCCTGCTGCTATACGAAATCGTCGTCTATGGAGAATTGACCTAGGCAGGCGTTTAATGAAAATGCCAAACGATTATTTTGCACGGCAAGTGAATAGAGAGTTAAAGGAAGAGAAATAGGTGCAATAAAGGGTTTAAAGTTAGGAGTTTCTTGTCCAGGTAAAGAATATCTACAATATTATGTCTCTGCTCTAATTTAAGCAACGAAATTTTATACCACTTAAGTCTATGAAATCATTTAAAACTCAGAAAGGAATTCAGGAACGTATCTATGAAAATAATATTAGAAATTTACTTATCAGTCATTGGAGTAAATATAAATATTTATATTCCCACTATTTCCTTTAAAGAAAAGTACTATGGACTCACATTTCTAATTTATCTTTATGAAAATGACGATCAATAACAAACCTCATCATAAATAAATTGAAAGTACTGCGTGTCTTATGGCATTTCTGATTTCTTAAAGTTCCACCTTATTAGAGATAAGAAATCACACCCCGGTTTATATGGCCTAATAAAATGTATACGATAAAAAGTACGAGTCACACAAAATGTAGCTTTGATTGAATTTCCATACACACAATTTCCTTATCGGCCCCTTCTTCATGATCGAGCTGTAAGCAAATGTCTAGGAGTTACCTTCACCTTGGGATACGCCAAAGTCCGATAAACTTATGTCTGCTCATAGATAAACAGTAAATAAATATGAAATGTGCGACTATAATTAAATTGTTTGAAATTGAATTGAAAGAAATCGAAATTAAAAAGAATTCCACAAATAATTTCCATAGATTAAGCGCCATTTAAAGTGGGCCAAAGATAAGTATAACAATATAGATAGTATAGTCAAAAATATATATTATATGAATGAAAAAGACGCAGAGTGTAAATAACCGAAGCGATATAAGGAATTGGCAGCTGTCGGAAGAAAGACAGCTGAGAATTCTACGGCTGGGTCTCCACATCGATCGCCGATAGCCGATCAATATACACATAATTAAGTAAAAACTGTAGCAAATGCCAATGTTTAATTAGAAAACGACATATGCAAACGGAGAACAACGCGAAAGGAAAATAAAATAAAAGGGAAAGGACTCAGACAGGCGAGGAGCAGGGAAGAAAGGATCTCAGCTCGACAAGGAGCAGTTGTGGAGTTTCGTATATACATATGTATGTATAAACCCGAACTAATCCAGCGGACACAAAAGAGAGCCAGATGAAAAAAGAACACAAAATCGAATTGCGCAAGCACTTGAGAAACTGAAAATTGAAGGCTATGGCGTGCCCATTTGTATGTATTCTGCTTCCCAAGGGATCGAAGGATATGCAGGGAGCAAGCTGAAGGAATCGATTCAGACCTATGTATAATAATTTATAATTAATACCTTGTTGGTTAGATGATTGAGATAAAATATGTTTACTAATTTCAACTTTCCAAATTAGCTTATTAAGAGTTTGATAAACTAAAATACATTTATGTAACATTCAGCAAAAATAAGGATCAGGGTAAATCGAGAGCCAAGACAGAGTCTTCGCAAGAACTCTGACTTATTCTATAGGCATGCTCTATAGGTATACTCCTCCATTTTTTCGGGATACCTGCGACAGCAGTTGGTCTCTGCAGCGCTGAGATCAGGATCTAACAAAAGCAAACTCGCTTCAGACTCGGGGGATGCATTTGGCAACTTCAACTTCAACTTCCACATCCTCATTCTCATCCCATATTCACTTCCCATTTCCGCATCCTCGTGTGCGTACGCTAATCAAATATCATCATCGACGACGAGGAAGGGGAATAACCGCCAAATGCAACACATGCGCTTATGGAAGCTGCGATCCGTTAGAGGGAATCCTTGGTCCTGCTGGCCAAATGTTTGCCTTTTTCGGGGGGTTTCGTCTTTCACAGTTTTCACATTGCAGTTTTTTCCCGCCTGTAAAATGGAAAAAGCGGAAAACTCCCCCGTCTGGATAACCAGATACAGTCAGGACATTTGGCAAGTCATGGAGAGCGAGCGAGCGAGCGAGGGTCCTGGCGGGTTTTCGTCCCACAGCATGTGTCTTTGTCTCAGGGTCAGAAGAAGGTTACGGTTCAGTCCGCCTATCTCCTTACCTGTGCTGACCGAACTCCTATTGGGGTTTTCTTATCCTCTTGTGTGCCTTTGTGCCTTCTTCGTCCTTTTTCTGCGCCCGTTTTGTGAGAAATCATTGCCATAAATTCTATAATTTATTGTCCACAGCTGCAGGAATCGAAGACGATTCCTTCGATTAGATGGAGACCCTCAGAAACTCAGATGATGATGATGTGGTAAGCAGGTAAATCCTCCCTGTTCAGTCCACCTGTAAAGGTGAGCTGAAGTTCGCGCCTGCATAAGAATTGACGTTTCCTAGCTCTACTGATTTCATGGGTTAGGATCTTTACTCTTTCCGTTTGAAAGATTTTTTTTTCAATCCTTATTCTTGACTTTTTGGGCATCTAAGCTGCTTAAAGGTTTGATGTTCTTATACGGCAGAACCCAGATTAATTGTGATTTTATTACTATTATTAAGGACGTACCTTCATATTAGAAATTCAATAAAGCGTGAGAGTATCTGTACCAAGTACCAAGAGGACCAAGATTTTATAATTTGCTACTTTTTTTTAATGAAAAACGCAGCGCAGTATTTTAGTTGTAATATGTAATTGTAATTGTAATTTATATTCCGAATATATTTTCAGATATATACCAAATAAAAATAAATTAATATTTCACTTATTAATTAAAAAGTGTACTTTTAATGTTATTATATGGACCATTAAGAATAAGATTTAGAATTTCGATTTACCTAGCTTAATTTAATACAAAAAATGTTAAGGTTAGAATGTACCATTGAACATAGGGATACAATATACAAAATTAGTATGACCTATAGTATTTGCGGAAAAGATTTGCAAGTGAAAAGTTTAATTCAGAAGATTGTATACATTTGAGGAAAATATTATGATTACTGACAAGATATAATAGTGTTTTATTATTTTGAATCTGAACTACTTCAATAACAAATTTATTTACAGATACTATGAAATCAGATTTCTGCATAGGTAAGCAGTGCACGAGTATAATAATTACAGAACTATCGGCACCAGTACGAGAATGAACCGACCGAGTGTCATCGCTAGGGAAACAGCTGTTCCGCAAAACATGTGCGTGTGTGTGCGTTTGGTGGGAAGGTCACAAACCCTATTGGAATGCTCATAGTTTTCAATTTATGGGAACAAGCTTAGCTTTCAACTTTCATTCATATAATTTTAAATTGATTATAAAATGAATTCTATCGATGTGATAGCCCTTTTTACCCCTTAACCATTACCACTATGGGGCCGAGCCCGGCTTAAATAAGATATTTTAATCATAATAAAGCCAGAACTACTTACCTATTTTACCAGCCGACTGTCCCATTGCTTATTAGTAATCACAAGTATGCGTATTTTCGCTTCTCCAAAGGCACAACAAGAAACAACAACAACAACAACGAGGACACACATTCACAACTTCTTTGGCATTGGATTTTGCTCCTTTTTCTCTCTTCACGTGGCCGCAGCTTTCGGGAACTCAGGTTGTTTCGCGTCACGTCCCGGTAACCGATCATATGCTGTGGCGGGCGAATTTACCCGGAATCATATGGGCGTTAATTGCGATGCATTTTATAAAGCTTTGTTTTAATTTATTTTTTTTTGGATGGAGAGGCTGCCGGTTAGCAAGGCTTTTTTAGTTCGATATTTGCACGCCATGCACTAACGCATTTGGTAATTATGTGCTAACGCGTTCTTGCAAAAACCGGCGTGAGTGGCAAGTATAGGTGAAGAATAGTCAAGCCTTCTTAATTGTCGTTTAACTAAACCAAGGCGGGTAGATTACTGACTACTAAAAAAATAATAAATTTATTTACAAAAATCGTGTTTAACTAGTTTTGTAAACTGATGTTTTTCTTGATAAGTTTCATGTCATATATTGAATAAATATAAATATAATGTAATGTACTCACATTATAATTAAAGACAAGACAATAAAGCTTCGTATCTCGCCGCATAGATTAAAACGAACTGTTTTGTTAATAAATAATTTTAATTAGGAAACCCGCTTTTTATTTAACTGTCACAAATCACGGGTTATGAAAAGCAAACTGTGACTTCAAAACGATAGTTTTTTAAAGCCGAACTTACGACTGGTGCGATATATATTTGCAGTATTTTCCGCGACTTCTTTGTGGTATTTTCCGTTTTCCCGCAGGTGGTCACACTCCACGCAACCTCTGCCAAAAAAAACTACGCGAAAAATATGCCATAAATTGCGAGACTTACGCGTGTTTACTTAATTTTACCTCGGACCTAAAGTGCTCAGCAGCGGTGGAACGAGCAACCTCCCACCAGCCACCGATTCGCGCAGCGCTAGGCAACCGAGAAGAGCGGCCAAAAGATGGCGGATCCGCTGAGTCTGCTGCGGCAGTACAACATAAACAAAAAGGAGATCGTGGAGCGGGACAGCCAGATCATCTTTGGCGAGTTCTCCTGGCCGAAGAGCGTCAAAACTAACTATCTCAAATATGGGTAAGTAATGCCGGCTCCTTCTCCTCCGCCTCTGGCACTGATAACGTAATTTGCAAACCCTTAGCTCCGGAAAAAAGGGCGCTCCACGTGAGTACTACACGCTGGAGTGCCTGCTGTACCTGCTCAAGAATGTGATGCTCCAGCACTCGGTATATGTCCGGCAGTGCGCTGCTGAGGATATACCCGCCGTAAATCGTCCGGATCGAAAGGAGCTTCTGGCATATCTCAATGGCGAGACACCGACCTGTGCCAGCATCGACAAGAGCGCACCGCTCGAAATCCCCACTCAGGTGAAACGAGCAGCCGAGGGCGAAGTCTCCAGCGGCGAGGTGGCCGCCAAGAAGGCACGATTTGAGGAGACGCAGGTGCAAAAGGTGCGCGAGCAACTGGCGGCTCGATGGGATGTCAACCAGAAGGAGACGGCCGTCAATATGGATAATATTAAGTCGCTGTCGGAGACGATGTCCGTGGAGAAGATTGCGGCAATCAAGGCGAAACGTTTGGCCAATAAGCGGACGACCATTAAGAGAACGGACAACGACGAAACCATGGGCACCGATATGAGGGCCATTCTCGACTACGACGTGGACTCCACAAAGGATATCATTAGCAGGGAGCGGCAATGGCGCACGCGCACCTCTATCCTGCAGAGCACCGGTAAAATTTTCGCCAAGAACATCTTCGCCATGCTGCAGGGTATCAAGGCGCGCGAAGAGGGACGCAATCGGCCGCAGGCGCCCAATCCCATCAAGATGCCCGAACCGACGAGAATTGCAAAGCCACAACCACAGCTGTCGCAGTATAATCGTTACGATCAGGAGCGTTTCAATCGACAGAAGGAGGAGACCGAGGGATTCAAGATCGACACGATGGGTACGTACCACGGAATGTCGCTGAAGTCCGTGACAGATGGCTCGCTGGCGCAGCGCAAATCGCAGGCCAGTCTGCCGGGGGCACCGGGGGGACCAGGCATGCCGCCGGGAGCAGCATCAGCCGCCGTCGCCGGTCGGCCCAAAGAGTTGCTGCCAACGGCGCAGGCCAGGCAATTGCCAGCCAATGGACCCACGAAGCGGCCATCGCGCACACCCATCATCATTATACCGTCTGCCAACACAAGCCTCATCACCATGATTAATGTGAAGGATATCCTGCAGGACCTGCGCTTCATGTCCACCGCCGAGAAGAAGCTGCAGGGCTGCCAACGCGACAGTGAAGTGCTGTTACAGGTACGTAACAAAATAGAGATTTACATTAGTTTAAATTATAATAAAGAAATATGAGAGTACAACTCTAACTGTTTCGGCAAAAAGCCAATGTTCGTCATCAGTAACCATTGCTTTCCTCAGCTTGTCATAATCTGGCCCACCAGTTAAAGCAAGAACCTTTTGTAAATTTAATTGAATATGTAGTTTACTCCATTTATTTGCCAAAGCTGCTTCTTAAAATCTTTTTGATTATTTATTCTGTATTTTCCTTTTTTAATCCTCTTACAGCGTAAACGTAACAATCAGACTGTTTCTTTCCGGGTGATAGATAATCCCACCAAGTTGTCACAACAGGACTGGCAGCGAGTGGTGGCCGTGTTCGTTATGGGACCACAGTGGCAGTTCAAGGGCTGGCCCTGGGATGGCAATCCCGTTGAGATATTTTCAAAGAGTGAGTCGAATTTATCCTAATCTTAGCCATTTACTGACTAAATCAATTTGCCTTTTGCAGTTTGCGCCTTTCATTTGTGCTTTAGCGAACTGAAATTGGACTCCAATGTGGAGCGTTGGTCGGTGACGCTGCTCCGTCTCTCCCAGAACAAAAGGCATCTGGATCGGGCCGTGCTCAGCAAGTTTTGGGAAACGTTGGACAAGTAAGTGATACACACATCCTACAATTAGACTACGTTTTAATGCTGTGGAATTTTTAGTTCATATCGGATAAAGATAGTTCACTTTGTGAGTTCGGATTTAAATTGTTGAGCTGAATTTCTTAGTTTCCAATTGCTTAGTTGCTCCGTTTATTTCTTCAAATTTGTTCATATTAAAATAATAAGAAACAAGAGTAAATTCCAAGTAAAGAAGTAGTTTGTGTAATTCTTTGAGGCGTATGCCACGTTCACACTCACCCTGAAGTAGAGGTGTTAAAATAGCGATATTACTATCGGCACTATCGATGGTTTGGCCTTAGCCAGTTGAAGTTAGTCACGGAGCGCTATTTGGATAAAAAAAAAATTGGAAAAATTGTTTAAATTGTTATTACGATAAATAAAATTGTTTTTAAAATTCATAAAAGAACAAAAAAGTTCAAAATGTACACATTTTTGTCATGTATTTTTCTTTCTTCCTCTTCTTCTTTCCTTTTTTAAGGAATACCTATTAATTTTGCATTTTTGTTCAGAAATAAATTATAACTTTCGAATAAAGCCACATCGCTATTTTGACAGTTTTACCCTGAATTGATTACGTCCATTTCCTCCCTGAAATAAACACGATCACTCTTTTACTAAAATGGACCTCTTTTTTTTCATCAATCTCTCCATAAGTAATTAAAACTTCATAACAGCACAAATACTTGATAAATTGACCGAATTTCATAATACTTTATATTGATTTAATTTAACTTAACCTTTTCGTAATCATTTCAGATACATGGCCAAGTACAAGCCCGACTTGCGGTTCTAATCACTATAAAGCCTTGTCCGTAGAATTTGTATTGCAATGAAGTCCCCGGAGTTCTCCCCATCAATCCATATTTTTAACGATCCGTAACTTTGTAATAAACGATGCACGCACTCAGTTACATAGTACACCTAGCTTGAGAAAGTCAGACCTGTGGCCCACTAATCGTGTCTTCTGACCTTTTCCAAGGTGATTAGCATCCGATTATATCCGCTCTCCAGGGCGCTATTTCACTTTATGGCCCCGTCACCACTGATGCAAATAGGACCGCCCGCTGGCATTAGGAGATTAAGCTTAAAAGTTTGTTGTTCGACAATTGTACAATGTAAACTATATATAAAAAACAAACGGAATAGAAATCAATTAATTTGTATTTTTACAAGCTTTCGGGATTATTTTTATGATAAGAGCAGAAGTGGGCACCATAGCGAAATACAACAAACTTCACTTCTTCTTGGAATTTCGGGACATTTTTGCCTCCTCATTAAAGAATATTTGTAATAGGGTCTTTGTTGTATTTCTGTATCGATGACCGCGAGTTACGGTCAACTAGGACGACTTGCTGGTGTCTCCCAAAAAATAATGGAAACAGGAACGGGAATAGAAACCCCCTTGCCGAATTACCAAAGAAAATCAACAGTTCCCTACACTCACCCACCACAGGCCATAAAAAAGAACGCAATCGGCGTCAAGCTTTCATTATCTTTGTTTATACATATATGTATGTAGGAAAATATGCAAGATTATGTTAGTGATACAATCGTCAGGTTAGCGGTTGGTAAGTAACTCTACTCTCTACTTTAGGTTAGCTGGGTCTAAATACAAAAAATACTTCTCGCCCGGCGAGTGGCTGGGTGCTGGCATTATCCTCAGCAGGTTTTACGATTGTTAAACTGATTCTTGGCTGCTTTGAGAGTGTTGTGCAACAGCATGGCCACCGTCATGGGCCCAACGCCGCCGGGCACTGGGGTAATGTAACCGGCAACCTGTCGCACCTCTGCAATAAGAATGGGTTCGAAGTCAAGTTCACTAAGTACACTAAGTATAGGGAGATTCTCACCATCAAAGTCCACATCTCCGACCAGCTTCTGGATGCCTGTCTTCTCTTCTGTGATGCGATTAATGCCCACATCAATGACACAGGCACCGGGCTTAATCATATCCTTGGTGATCAGTCCGGCCTGGCCAACAGCCACCACAATGATGTCCGCTTGGCGGCAGTAGCGTGCCAGGTCCTTGGGCGGGGTATGACGATGACAGATGGTCACCGTGGCATCCATTGCCTTGGTGGCATAACGACCGTCCGAGGCCAACAGTATGGCCATCGGCAGACTGACGTTCTTGGAGCGGCCCACTACGACGGCGCTGCGTCCGAGCGTCTCGATATTATGGTGTTCCAGCAGACGCTTCACGCCCAGCGGTGTGGCCGGAACGATGCCCTCCATGTCGAGAGCCAGGCGTCCAATATTCTGCTCATTGAATCCATCCACATCCTTGTCCACATGCACGGCATTGCAGATGGTGCGCTCGTTGATGTGTTCTGGCACTGGCAATTGCACAAGGATTCCCGACACGCTCGGATCCTTGTTCAGCTCATCGATTACCTGTAGCAGCTCCTCCTCCGTGGTGGATTCGGGCAGCCACTTGGTGTCACAGGACATGCCCACCTCTTTGCAAGCGCTCACCTTGTTCGAAACATACTTCTTGCTGGCCACATTTTCGCCCACAATTACGGCCGAGAGATGCGGTACTGGACATCCGGAGGCCACGAGCTCCTTTACCTCCTGGGTCAGCTCCTTGCGGATATCCTTGGCAATGCTCTTGCCATCGATGAGTTGTGCCATGTTGCTGGAGGCAGGGAGACAGAAAGAGGAATACAACTATTAATTTAATACGTTCATACAAATTGCTTCCTTTCTTGGTTTTTGTTTTTTTGTTGATTTAAAGAAAAGCCTGTTTGTTTAAATAATAATATAAATATTCTCTTGCAAAAGTAAAATTTGTAGAGCAACTCGACGCATAAAAGCAAGGTCAAATAGTATAAGAATGTCGCCAAAGAGATAAGGCCCCGGGGTACATCCCCGTCCTGCGGTTGCGCTGGAGTAATTCCCCTAATCACATCACCTCCTCGAACGTGATTCACACCAGCGAGCTTGTTTATTGTAAAATTGTTCCGAGTGATTCCCCCTTCTCAAAATGTATTGTTTAATCGCTGCGTTATGCCCTTATTGCTCCTATTCCGAGCTATCGGCACAGAAAAGCTTTTCAAAATGACATCACTGTGTGTAATTATAGTTTAGAACGAATGCAAATTTGTAGAATCAAAATTCAATTGTAAGTGGAAAGAAAAGTTGTATTTATTCAGATGTCTGCTTATTTAATTTACAATATTTATTTATTAGCGTTTTGTCTAAAAAATTCACCGAGTACTTGTATTTTAGTTTTATGGGCTTTCAGTTTGAAGTGAAAAATGCTTAAAAGAATTCATAAACAAAAGATATTAAGACTTGGAGCAGGAAAATTTAGGTGAATACAGAATTGATTATATAAGAAAACTATTCTGTTGATTGATTTCCCAGCTATTATTTAAGTGCTATCATTGATTATATATGTACATTTTTAGCTTTTGCCCAGTATTAGGCATAAAATTGCATATTTATTTAAGCAATTTTCAACCAGAAAACCTTTCTGGAATATACCGATAAACGGCAAAAAGTAAAAATACTAACTGAAACAAAGTCAAAATAAAAGCCTTATCAAAAAAATAGCTGTTTTTTTTGTTTGTTTAGTGATAAGTAATTATAAACTACAAAGTATTTTATTGATCAACATGTTCAATACATAATAAAGCACACTCTCATTGCGTAGTGCGCGGTACAAAAGGCTTATAAGTGGATTGGCGTTTTGGGAGGGGAATCTCTATGAACTAAAACGAATCCCGATGCAGCAGGGCGTGGGCCTTGGGATCGATTGTCTGCAGGGTGCGGGCGAATTTACCAAATTCCACGCTGGCGCCATTGTCCAAGATGTGATCAAGAAAGGCCTCGGCATCTAGACACATGTAGGTCATCACCTTGAGTCCCCCAGCCAGTTGCTTCCACTTGGGCAGCTGTGGGTCCGGTCCATGTCCCAGGGGTTCGTTCAGGAGGGTGCTCAGCTTGTCATAAATGTCTTTATTCTGGAGAAGAAGCTGCAGCTTGTTTAACGGCGGTGGTGCCGCCGCCTCCATTTCAATATCAGCAGCAACAGCATCTTCCCGACCCCGCCGATTATGGTTGCTCAGATCCAGCTCCGTGGAGTCCTCATCCTCCGTTTTGATCTCCATATCCTCCGTTTTGATCTCCATCTGGCCAGCCTCGCTGCTCTCGTCCGATGACGAGTCAATCTCCTCCTTGACCTTGCGCGGAATCCAGGTCATGGCCATGTCAGCCTTCTCCGGGTATACCTTCTCCAGCAGTTGAACGACCCGGTCGTTAGCTTTGTACCTGGCCAACTCCAAAGGTGTATAACCGGCGGCATTTCGTGCCTGCAGAATGTCGGTGAGGTTCTGATTATGGGCATCCAGTATGAGTACCAGCAACTCGACGCTCTGCTCCAGCACGGCCATGTGCAGGGCATTGTTGCCGTCCATTGTGTTTGGCACACTAATTGAGCTCCTGTCGTGGCTAATTAGTTTCTTGGCCACATCGTACTTGTTCTGCCGAATGGCCATGTGCAGGGCCGTCAGACCGTCGTCGTTCTTCAGCGAGAGGTCTAATGAGACGGGGGGCATTCCATTGAGGAAGCTCTCCACGCAAACGATGGTTTCCTCCTTGACGGCTAAATGCAGCGGGGTATTACCGGCATGGTTCTGTTGGTTGGGACTGCAGCCCAGACCGATCAATGGCCGAATATAGTGCGGACGATCCTGCTGGCAGGCCACATGCAGAGCACTGTCGCCGTCCGCGTTCAAGGCACTATTGGCCAGCTCCTTCAGTTGGAAGTAGTTCAACACCTGTATCGTCTTGAAGGCTAATTTCAGGTTGTCCTTCTTGTAGCTTATCACCTCGTGGAGCAAGGTGTCATTATTGTCGTTCTTGAGCGCGTGATCTGTAAACAGTTCCTCGACCTGCCGTTTCGAATTTTCCATCGGCGTTCGGCGATCCTGATCGAAGATCTTGAAAATATCACTCAGATAGTCCGCGGTTAGATTCTTGCCCTTCACCGCCTCCGATCGTCCATGGCCATCCACCTGCAGCATGGCTGACATAGACTGATGGCAGATCTTCCCCAGCTCTGGTGCGTTGTCAGCCAACAGCTTCGCGTATATGTCGCGTCCAAACTCCTGACTAATAGTCTGATCATGTTCCGAAACGCCATTCGGCTGACCATCAGTGGCAGGTTGGTTGCCTTGTACCAGGGCCAAAAACTTGGGCAGATCCAGGGAATTGTTGGTGCTGGAGTTACCGGAACTGCTGGTCGTGGCCGAGGAGCAGGTGCGACGTCGTTTACGGGACACAATAGCATCGCGCGGCTTGTAGCGGAAGGGCAACGGTGGATAGGAGCGCTCGTCGTCGGATGGACGTATTAGCTCAATAGACACGCCCACATCGCGATCCACGTCCTTGTCTTTGTACGGTGGCGTCTGGCACACAATCGCATACTGATGATGAACATCGGACTCACGGAACTTGGCATACGCCTCCCACACGGTCTCGCCATCCTCGTCCTCCTCGAAGAAGCGCACCTTAATGTTCTTCTTGCTAACCTTCTCCACCAGCAGTATCAGCTCATCGTTGCCCATGACGCTGCCAGTGGGCTTGCTAAGCCGGACAATGCGCAGCTCACCGGTTTGGGCGGACTTGCGGTTGTTGATCGGATTGCTGAATGCTGGAGGAGCCAGGGGCACCCACGAGCCATTGTCTTCGACCTTGAAGGCCTCGAAACATAGGCGAACCTAATGAGAATCAAGGAGTGCAGGTGAGTTAATTGGACTTTAAGAGAGGTGGGATGTTGTGGCAGCTGCTTCTAGGTCACTCAGTTTTTGCTCAGATATACAATTTCTTTTAAGAAAATTTAAATCAGTGTTTAAACCAACAGACACATCGCGGTGGGCACCACTGCTTTAGATAGACAAGTTCACACAGATAATATTCTGTCCGGCGAAGCGAACAATTTAAATTAAAAGTGACTGTAAACAAGAGCCAAAGGTGGAAGGAACACTTAAAGGCCCCCTCATTAAGGCTTTAACAGCCAGGTTAGGTTAGGCAAAACTGAGTGAGCAACAGGTGAACAACAAATGAAACCCGAACACTCACCTGGTTCAAATTCATATCCTTGGTCTCGCGCTCCGTCTCCTGGTGCAGCTCCTGCAGCTGCCTGGTGGACAGCTCCCGGCGATTCATTTGGAAGACGAGACGATCCTGCTTCTTCTTGAATAGCTCGTCAAAGATATACTTCTTGGCGGTGTGTATGATACCCATGTTGATGAACTGGGCCACATAACCGCGTTCCTTGGACACGTGTAGATCGTGCGGATCGCAAACATCTCGATCGTCCTTGCGCACAACCAATTGATGCGAGTGGGGACTGTCCAGGTTGGTTTGGAACAAGCTGCACCGAATGACGGCTGGGCCGTCGTAGTTGCGGAGTGTGACTTCGGGAAAGGTTTTCGGTGTCCTCTTCGAGTTGGCGCCATTCAGGGAGCCGTGAGTGCCGTGCATCTCGCTCTTGTACCGAAACCGGAACTTCTCCACAGGTTGCTCCACAATACACAGCTCCGGCACGTGTTTTGGATCGTTGCTGCCAGGTGGTTGTCCATTCTGCTGATACACAAATTGCTGCTGTCCAGTGGTTCCTGTTTCAGCGGATATGGTGTAGGGATGATCGTACATGTTGCCGAAACTCGTGGCGGTAGGGATGCCAGCAGGAATTATTAAAGACTCAAAAAGGTCAGTGCCGACATTCATCAGCTGATATGTTGAGTTTTGCGGCTGCTGAGGTGAGTTTCCCGCCACTGGCAAGTTGAGATTGGCGAAATTCGATTCAAGGGCCATCGTTTCGGGGGAGGGAACGGGCGACAGGCACTGTGTGGTGGATGTAGGTGAGTTGCCGCTGCTATATCCACTGGTGCTGCTGGCATCGTTCAGGAACATCACATTCTGGCCCTTGTCCAGGTCGTAGTACTGATTCATCTCTCTGCCCTTTTCTTTATTCCCTTGAATTGCGTCGTAGAAACTCTGACCGTCGCGTCCGGAGAGCGCAGCGCTAATGATTGAAACGAGCGGCGCGATCTCGACGAGTGAACGTGTTGGGTACTTCCCCGATGTTTTGACGGTTTGGGAAATTATCTGGCGGCCACGTCGCGATGACTCACGGGTTTTTCAGCCGTGTGATTTTTTTATTTCTTCGCCTATATACTATATAGCGTTGTTGTTCGTGGAACTCCCGATTCGGGTTCGCTTTCGCGAATCGCGTGTGTTGTTTACACAGCAAAATCACACACAGCGCACACACATAGTGTTCGGGTTCTGATGCAAATACATATACAATATATATATTATATATAGTAAAGCACACCAAATCGGCGACGCAGAGTTTCGGGGAACTTGAATGCTTCACTGCTGGAACGAAAATGAGCAAGTCCGTATGGGCCCTGCTCCCATAATATATCGCAACGCTCGTCACAATCGCTGAGCTGATAACAGGTTTAAGCTGTCCGCGCAACAGGAGCTTTTGTAGCTTTTTAACACCTAGTACGCCGCACTTAATAAATTTAAATAAATAAATTCAACACACCAAAACGCACACAAACACGAGCACAGCGCGGCCATGCGCTAAGCTAGAGGAAAAAGAGTTGCCACTGGTCGGAATTTACGATTAGGTGGCAACTCCCCTGCTGTTGCGTGATTTTAAGTTCGCCTCACGCACGTCAGAAAATAATTTAAGGTATTATAATATAAATAACTAAATAGACTTATAAAGATATAATAATAAATACAATAAAGATTTATTTTTCAATATACATATGTAAGTATTCCTCACGAAAACAAAAAGCAACAATTACAGTGAATTTATCCATATACTTCACCTGAACAGTGTGCCAGGTGTTGTTTATGCACGACACGCAAGCATCACTGTTGTTTTGTTCGTTTTTTTTTTTTTGCGTTATACTTCCACACTTTATATCAATTATATTTTAAGTCCAATCGGATTCGCTTGTTATTAGTTGTACGCACCTTTCCATAGCGACATGCCTACGTGAAGTTAAAACCACTGCAGATGTCAAACAGCGGCGCAACATATCTGAAAAATTGTTTGCACTACGAAAAATTTTGCATCTGGAAAAAAACTGTTTGTGGGGGGAATGAAATGAACACGGACGGAGCACGCACTACTACTACTGCAAGTGATTACACTTTCCTAGCCTCTGGGCACACGGACTAAGAACCTGTTGCTACCAAAAAAAATATATATTGCATATACATGTAATGTATATATATATAATATATATATATATAATGCATATATGCATATGTAATGGAAAAACAGTCCCAAAACTTGTGTGGGTTATCTTCCTCTTGTTGCCATGTGAGTGATTACTTTCAATGTGTGCGTTCATCAGCATTTTTTCACGTTATCAGACGCCAATCACTTTTGTTTATTTTGATAATAAATTTGCAGGAAAAACATAAACAAATCGGGGTCCCGACTCTCCAGGCTGCTGCGATTTGTGTTAAAAATAGTCTGCCATAAAAATAAGCTCTATATATAGCTTAGGCAATTTGTTTTTTAAATTAAATAACTGACTTGGTTTTCAGAATATCAATTAAAAGTTTAGAGGTCACAAATTTTCTGCGGTACATTTTTGAACTTTCTCACTGGTTTATATTTCACCTGCTTTGTACCTCTTTGTGACTTTGTTGGAAATTGTTCTGCAGCCGGAAAATGTAAACTTCACCAATTGCTGGATCCAAGTGGATTGTCGGCGGTTATATATAGAACCGATCTGAAAAACGAATTCTGCCGCACGTGTTGGCGAACCCTCGGATATGTCGTTCTTCGTTCATTTTGGATGAAAAGCTTTTGCTTAAGCGCGTTATATGATGCGCGAGCGAGAGAGCGTGACTTAAAAGTTGCAGCTATTTCGCGTGGAAAGTTCTGGTACAGGTACTGATAAAAGTACAGACACTAGAAGCTAATGATCTTTAAGAACCTTTGCCTTGTTAGTTTTCGATTGTCCCCTTTTTCTTGTAATTAAACAATTAATTAAGAAATATATACAAATTACAAGAATTTGATAAATATTTGTAAAAGAAAGCAGAAAATATCAGCTTTCGTGTGCCTGACGCCTGAAAAATCGTTATTGTCAATATTTTGGAAGCTTCGGCTACTATCGGCAATAAATCGAAGGCTTTCTGCACTTGCATGCGATCCCTGCGCAGCTCTCTCTTAAAAGTGCATTACGTACATACATATGTACATACATAGTGTTGGTTAATAAATTCTGACACGTTTTTCATCAAGTTATTTTCCAGCAGATTGTTTTTCTGCGACGCGTTGGATGACGAAATCGGAAAGCCTGATTTCTGATTTCCGATTGCTGCAGCATTCGGAGATTGAGATTGAGAGATGGCATGAGATTTCCCGATAGTGACGTCAATTTGCTCCCCAGGGGGCCATGTCTGATTGATAAGGCTCTGATGGTGCCCCGGGATAACCTAACTCGCACATTACCTCACCATATATGCTGATGCACAACGATCGCCTGGTAACTGGCGATCTCTGTTATTTTCTTAGCCGGAGGAAAAACAATGCAGGCGTCAATAACAATGTTGTTCACATGCGAAGATTGCACGCTCTGCCGTTTTGGGTTGAAAAACATGTTATTTTCGAAAAGAGCTGCCCGATAAGCCGAGGAAAGTGCGAGTGGCTGCGTTGATTCAACCTCAATCGGTTTTACAGGCAGCTTGATTTTTGTGAAATGGAATTTTTTACTTGAGAATGCAATAACAGCGTTTTTGAAAAACTTTGTATTGAGGAGCTGATAATATTATTTAGTGAGACCAATGTTTGAAGAAATATTTAATGTATAATTGTTTTAAAAAACAATTGTAGAAACGCAATATCTATTATTAATTTTTTATTATCCTTTTGCGTATATTGCATATGTTCACCACAGCTTTGTGGTTAACTTCTGAAGTATATATAACTATATATTTATATATATATATAAAAAATAAAAAATAAATAGAAACTCACCTTGTGAATCGCATTTTGATAGAATTTTGTTTTTAGTTTCACTTAATTTGACTTTACACTTTTATTTTTTTTTAATGTTTAGCTATTTTCAGTGCAGCACAGAATGTGTATTATATTTGTTCTTTTTTATTAATTTTAAATATTTATTAAAGCACTTTGCTCGGTCACTTGTTGCGTTTGAATATTTAAAAGCACCGGGTGGCTGCTGTTTTTATGCATCTTAGTTTGGTATTTTTTAGTGCATTTCCAGACCTATTTAAAATGTTTTCCAACACTTTTGGCAAATTATGATTGTATAAAGTTGCATAGTATCTAAAAGAATGAATAATATTTACTATAATTCAAGCAATTATTATTATATACAACGTTTATAGTAAAGGAAATCTTCTCTTTATTCTTATAACTATCCGAAAAACAAAATAATTTATTTTATTAAGAATTCATTTTATAGGGCCATTCCACTGCAACATTCTGCTACATTCTCGAGAATGGTCCGTTCATTTA
>JAEIIG010031179.1:0-11592 GCA_018904695.1 Drosophila parvula
CTTGAAATAAATGCACATCTCATTGAGCGACAGGAGTCACTTCAGGACGAGTCACTCCAGGAGCGACAGCTGCTGGCAACAAAAGTGTTAGACCAACAATGCTCCAAATACAGGCGAACTTGTCTAAGTGGAATTCTATTGAGTAAAATAGGGGTTTTAAAGGTAAAACGTTATATAAATATTATTGTAAAAATACGTTTATCAAATCAGAAAGATTTGAAAGAACGCCTTTGTTTTAAACAGCGTAAAAGAGAAAACAAGTAACCGTAGCGTATCAAAACTCTATAGATAATACTTGTGGTATTTTATAGCTATCATTCTTGCTTAGAAATAAAAGATAATATCTTAAAAATTACCTGCAAACTCTATAATACTTCTGGTATTTATTGTTATAACTAATAAAAAAAATAATCTTTTAAGCATAGCGTTACGTGATCTTTAATTAAGTAAAACCAAGTATCAAACAACATTTCCATTTACACAAGTTCCCCTGTATTAAATGCAATGCGAACATGGCGTATGCAGAAATATGCAAAAAAGGGAAATGCACATTGCGTATACGCGGTGTTGCCAGCCCAACCAGGCAGATGGAAAGACAGACGGGCGGACACACCAACGGAGATACGATAGATGGATAGACAGTTGGAAAGACCGAGAGACAAATACCCGTGCTAGAAATTAATCTCAGATAGACGGATGGATGGAGCAGCAATCGACATGTGAATTTTTGTGCAAATTGAAACACGCTTTTGATACGTGCAGGCAAATAAAATAGTTCACGGCGGCAACAGGGGCCAGGAAGGACTTCAGTTGAAATGGAACGGGGTAGTTTGAGCAAACAAACAAACAAAAGGAACACCAACAAATCTGTGCCTGGAAAAACACGCAATAAAGTATGGAATCAGAGGACTAGAGGGTGAACGGTCCACAACTGGCCAAGAGACCCTCGTTACTCGGGTGTGAATCTACGCAAACGTGCCACACACAAAGGTGTGTGCCATCGCATTCTCGATCTCTCTGTAAACATTTCCATTTAGTCAATAGATACTTTCAAAAGGTATTTCACATTAATGAAGTGCCATCTTAATTAATTTGATAAACACCAACTGTCAGCGCTCGGAAATCTAGCCTCCAATGTCAGCTAAAGACCCTCTCGTATCTTTAAGCATAAAATAACTTGTACTTTTCCAATTCGTACCTTAAGATAATTATAAACTGAATGAATTTCGCCATAAAGAGTGGCAATGTCGCAGCTATAATAACCTTTTAAATAACAATTGATTAATAAATAAAATATACAATTGAAAATGTAAAAAAGAAACAAGCGAATAACTATATTAAATATTTTTGGAGAATATTCCAGAAGAATAAATGAATTTTCGTATATGGAATGACGTCTTTTCCGTCAGTGTTATCAAGTTAAAGGAAATTAAACCCCTGACAAATTAAGCCAATAAATATTGTATGTATATATTTTTATAATCACAATTTCCGTGACGTGTTTCAGATTAAATGAGAGTGCCAGATCATGCCATAAAAGCTTCCCTGAAATGTGAAATATACTAGACTGCATGCTTTTGTATTTTTAAGCATGCCTGTGTGCGTTGCATTCCCCCCAAGTGCTAGCTAGTGATTCATTCATTCCATTGGCCGGTCATTCAGGTACTCCATCCAACCATCCAACCATCTAACCATCCATCCATCCGTCAGTTGGGCAGTTTGGGGCTGTCGCAACGCTCGGACCGCATTGCCAGGGCCATGCATCAGCGTGGCAGCCAACCGTTTTGGGCCAAGTGGGTTTCGGCAGGCGGTTCACGTAAAAAACCAAAGGCATCCCCAGAATTTTGCTTTCATTTCAATCATTTTTTTTTAGAGAGAGAAGGGTGCAGCAGCAGCAGCAGCAGTAGGAGCCAGAGCAGGGAGCCGAATAACAACCAATTTATTTGGCCACGCTGCAAATTGTTACCCAACTCGCATTCGATCACCATCGTCGGCTTCTGACCCTCAGCTCCCTGCTCCCTGCTCCTGGCCAGTCCTCGTCGTCGTCATCATCAAAAATCGTTGATTGCAACAAAACAAATTGCATTTTAAGGAGATTACTTGTCCGACCGTCTGCCCTCTAGATGAATAGTCGAGTGCTCCTGCCTTTGGAGTGGGTTCTGGGTGGTCTCTTCACTGCTTGTCCATCCCCTTGGTTACTCGTCCATATGTTCGATGGAGTGACCGATTTTTTAATAAATCATGGCGCATTAGTATTGGCTGCACAAAAAATGCACTCCCTCTATGTTTTTTTTAGCAGCGGGGATTTCAAATTTTGGTCCAGTCCGAAGCGGCTTATATTAGGCCACATATTGCGAAACCAGGATATGGATCCCAAACGTAAAAGCAAATTAATTAAATCAACTATCTTCTCACAAAGATGAGAGAGAGATTTTTGGGTAAACAAGTGCACGAAAACATCAAGAATTTATCATTTAGAAAGGACAGCAAATAAATAAAGAAATAAGTCGTGATTTTTGAGAAAGATTTTAGTATTTAAATAAGTTATGAAAACCTATAAGAATAATTGCCCCTAAGAAATGAGCTGTTAAGCTTATCATAAGCATAATTTTCCACAATTTAAGAGGCTAACTCTGGTACAAAATTGCCCAAGATGACATCTTAAACAATTACCCTAAAAGCGGGCTAACTCAAGACTTAACCTTGCAAATAATATGCATGGCAAGTAAGTGCCCCCTTGGTGCAGTAAAACCGTTTGAATATGGTATTATGATCTGTGCTAAAGCTGTTTACAAACCGCCCGCCCGAGACCACGCTAATAAAAACAAATCCACGCCCAGCTAAACGCATTCGCTTCGACCCACAAAAACAAACAACAAAAAAAAAAAAGGCGACCAATAAAAAAGCCAGAGAATGGTAAAAAATGCATGATTCAAGCCGTAAAAAAAAACACCAAAACGACCAGGACAGCCGTCGCGTCCTCGTGTAAAAAGGGACAACGCTGCGAACTTTTCCATGAGTCACCACCAGCTTGCTTTTAAAGAGGGGCGAACGGGCAACGTTTCATTCACGCACGCGAAGGTAGCGAACGGCCAACGCTAAAAAGGCCAGAATAAGAGAGAAAAACCAAAATAAAATCGGGCTTAGGCCGGGTCCGAATCGAGAGTTATATGGGGTTGCACAGCCCCTAGAATAAATTGGCAAAATAAATGCAAATGGGTGTGTGTGTGTGTGTGTGTCCGAGAGTGTGGCCTAGTCGCGGGCAACGCGGCGCATTAGTAATGTAATTTGATTTGATTTTTATGTTCTGGTGCTCGGGCAGTCGACATTGAAAGGGAGATGACTCCATTCCGGGGGTAACAGGATTTTTATGTCCGCCTAATGGCCATAAACACACGAACACAAAATTATCGCAGCTGCCATGCTAATTGTGAACAAGTGATTAAGTTTAATTGCAACAGATAAAAATACAGCACTTGCCGGCGGCGGTGGCGGTGTCGGTGGCGGTGGCCTTTTCCCCGGATCGAAATTCTCCATATATGTAGATATGTACGCTCCGTGTGCGTATCTCGACATCCCATAATAATAATATAGATGTGACCCGGTACCATCAATCATGAATACGAAAATATGCCACCGCCGCCAGAACTCGGAGACTAAGCGGCTTTGTTATGCAAATTGTTAGCTCTCCAGGGTATAGGAGAGGAGGGGAAAATTGGGATGGGGGAAATTGGAGTGTCACGGGGTCGGGGCAGTAATAAAAATTCACAAGTCAAAAGTCTGCAATTGGCAAACATTTCGAAAGCCACTTTGCAATGCGGATTAAATATCAGCAGACAGTGCCGGAACAATATGACCAAAGTTATTGCAAAATATTTCCATAGCCAAAGCTACAGCTCTTACAATTAAATGCATATAAATACGTACTATATTTTGTTTTCCTTATGTTTGTGTCCAACCAGTTATTTACAATTAAACTCTGGCCGGCCATGCATATTTCTAATTCTATTTTGGCCAGAGAAATTGCCAAAAACTATACACTGTGTGAATCAAAATATTGCACATTGTTCATTCAATTTGATTGCGCAAACTGCAATTATTATTTTTGGAAAAGCGGACAAGACTAAAACAGCAAACAATTTGGGCGGGGGAAAATTCTATTACCCAGACCCCGTCGATGATACATATCTCCATGGCGTTTTGTGCAAATTGAAACTAATTAAAGCCGAGTATTGAATTTATATGTGTATCCACTGAACTGAGGAGCCCTGCAATTGTTGAATGTGGTCTGTCCGTCTGTCAGTCTGGTCCTCCGACGAATGAGATCCCAATACTATTTGCGATTACAATCGTATTCGGGACTCGGATTAATTGCATTAAATTTCGTTATTACAGTAGATTTAATAATTGCCACTCAATTGCCAATTCAATTCAGTCAGAATTCATTGCCACGGGAACTCTATAACGCGTGCGAAATTAACTTATTAAAATCGGCGAACAAAAGAAATACCTTTTTCGCTTTCCCACATCGTGGCAAGTGCCGTTAATACACATTAATTATCTTTTTTGCAACAAAGAAATACAAATAAATTGGAAACCAATGTAAATTGTAATATTATGTAGTGTAATTTGGGTTTTAAAGCATTCAACGAAAAGATTTTTCAGATTGTTAAGGTATTTCTTTTGTTAAATTGCTTTTCCAGTCAATGAAGTATTTGTATAACAAGGAAGTTGATTCACAAGAATATGTAAATATTAAATTTTCATGGGACGGAAATACAGTTACTAGATAACAATTAATATATACATTAAAAGTTGTTTAATAACAAGATTAAATAGTAATGACCGCATCTTGTGAGTAGAAATGAATCACAAAATCAAGAAACATTTGTTGATTAGATTATAAATAATCGTCATAGAAAATAGAGAACGTGGTAATTTTGAAGATTATATCTTTTAAAAATTAAGTAAATAGCCATGCTCTTTTCTTATCTTATGGTTCTGTCGTGGCTCGAATAATTAAGTATATTCAAACGATTTTCGATTACTTTACTTAGTATTATATTATCCATTGAGTATTTGAAAAAATTAAACCACTAAATCCCCAATGATTAAAAATTAGCTTAAATGCCGAAATCTTGGCATAAACTTCCCTGCAGTTAGAACTGAAAAAAACATCGATGCTTAAGATCGATATATCGATGTTTACATATAAAAAACATCGAATCGCCGACGATTGTTCAGCTCTACCTTGCAGATTATATATTTTCCCGGTTAATAATACAATTGTTCCCATTGTTATATTTGCCATCGATAATACTGATATCTGTTAATTTTTAACCGCCTTATCGATGGGCAGCCGTGTACATAGCCCACTTGTGTTGAACTTACTTATCGCACATTATCGTCAAAATATCGCAAGTAAACAAATTCACACAATTCACGACGACAGAGATGGGGTGGGAGGAGTTACTAACTGGTCTATGAATACCCATACGTAGCCCTCAATGGGGCAAATACAAGTGGGCGAGCGGTATTTCGAAATATACTCCAAAAGCGGGGCCAGGGTCAGGGGAATGTTACACGACAATGGCAAATAAGTTTAACTGAATAAAACTCACCTCGCAGATTGTGTATTTAATTTAAGCGATGAGTTGCCGCCGCAGCCAGCAGTCGAAACAGAGAAACATTGACCTCGGAACACTTTTCGACAGTCGCCTTCGATGATGATTAAATACTCGCAGGTTTTTCAATTACACGCGTTAAAATATAGGTTGTTTTTTTTTGTGTAGATATTATTTATAGATTTATTCTGATAGGTTTTAGTTTGGTTTGTTTGGGTTAAAAAAGAAACGACCCGTTTTTTGTTGTAGTTTATGTAAGAATAAATTAGGATTCACTGATTATTTTGGTTTGTTTCACTTGTGATTATTATAAAAACAGTTCGGATTTTGGTATTTCAAAGCTGAAATCTAAATTCTCTCATTAAAATGATCCTCAATTTTTATGAACTTCGCAAATTACCGATTGTCGTTTATGAGAGATTTTTCGAGCTGTATATTTTTTTGGGGTAACAACCTTAGCATTTGAACTCGACAAAAGGTGTAATAACATTTGAACGACCTACTAATACAAGGCGGAATAAAAATGATTTAATTTAATGGGCCTGCGTGCGTGAGTTAGTCGCAGCGCCTAAACTCTAGCCAGAGCTCGTGTTTAACTTCGAGGTGTAAAATGAGGTAATTTCGTATTTAAAAGCCAAAGAGAGAGAGACTAGGTAAAAGCAGAACAACAACAACAACAAAAACACACGAGACAAAACTGCGGCTAAAGGAAAACCAGTTTCTGGATGATAACAAGATGGAACCGAATAACAAAGGAGGAGGGAGTGGGGAAGGAGGAGGATAAACCGGAAAGCTAGAGACACAAACAACAACAAAAGGATTGTCCAGAAAGCGAAAAGTCTAACTGTATTTCTTATTTAAACAAATCACAATCGCAAGCACATGTAGCCGCAAACACACACACACACACACTGCCACTCACACACGTTTGTGAAATATTCAATGGAAAGAGAATAAAAAAATATTCAACGACCCGCCGACGCAAAGACAATTTGCAAAGACAGTCTCGACCGCCGCACACACTAATGCAAAGCCACAAAAGGCAACACACCAAACGCGAAACAATCAGTAGGGAATAGAAAACACAACGTGTTCGATCCAATTAAATATAGTTGACAAATTTAATTCCCAACCGAATGGCAAACAACATAAACTAGCAGTAGGCTTTATGGATTTTTTAAAATTTTTGGCGTCACCGTCGCGCTCTCTTGCTCTCTTTTATTTGTCTGTTTCTTTTGTTGCTTTGCATGTGTTGTTTCCCTTTTTTTTCTTGTTCTGTTTGTTGCTTCTTTTTCCGTGCGGTGTCTCGTCCTCTCTCGCTCGCTCTTGCACAAATGGGAAACAAAGTCAAATTCTCTGAGAAATGCACATATTTTTTTCGAATATTTCTTTTGCCTGCGAGAGCGAACCAAAAACAACAACTGGAGAATTTCTTCTTTTGTTCTGTTCGAAAAGGCCACGCGACAAATGTAACAAATTGAGGAATTAAACAAACTGCAGCAGCAACCAAAACATGGCACAGTTTCGAATAAAAAAACACTAATGGAAACAAAAACAATTACAAAATCAAACACTTGAAGCGGCGCGACGCGGAGGAAAGAGACGGCACAGGCCAAAGACAATGACAGCTGAGTAGTGTACGTGGAAGCGGCGACTTTTCGATTTGTTTTGTTTCAATTCAACCAAAATCTCATCACTTGTTAATTTGCCATTAATTCTGTTTGTTTTTATTGCAACGTGAATTGGCGCTCTTTTCCGTCGGCAGATGCGAATGAATTTATATAAATACCAGAGTCTGTAACGAACCAAAAATCGCAGTTTTATCGATGTTTATATTTTTGTTGTTTTTACGATTGGCAATGACGACGGGAAGATAATGCCATCTACTGCCTGGTCTCCATATTATTTTAAATGTTTAAAAGCAACACACGCGGCAACATTGGTAGCGAGCGAGAGCTTAAAGGTTCACGAAGTTCCGTTCTTCCGCGACACAACCGCCTGCGTTGACATTTTTTTGAACTAATATTTTTTGAACTTGCTCGCGAGTTTCAATTTGGGGCCCATAAGGTCCACGATCCACAATTGAAGTCCACATCGAAACATTTCTTTAACATAGCTCAGCGTAAAATGTGAAGTCAAAAGTAAACTTCTACACATTAACAGAAGAAGGGGTTCGAATTCCCAATCGGTATGTAAAAAACATGTTCAAATTTCCAATCGGTAGGTAAAATCAGAGTAAATTATATAGAGCCGTCGAGCTGTTTCTCTGCCAACATCGACGAAGCCTGTGATGGAAGTGATCAGCTGATGGGATCTTATGTTGAAATGTGGAAGGCACCTGCAATAGGCTGTGTGGCCGGTAAGTGACACGTGCGAAAGAAGAGTACAGGTATAGGAGTTAAAAAGGTGAAATATGAGAAATTCACCTTGGCGCGAAATTTAAAAGATAGGTTTAGTTGATGAATTTTAGAACTTTTAACATATTTTAAATATATTTGTTATTTTATTTAAATAGAAACTGACTTCTTTATATTTTAAAATAAGAAAAATGGAAATATCTTTAAAATAGTGTAGTTTTACCTAGATATTTTACGAAAAAAGGTATGGGGTGATTCAGACTGATCTTAAATTGTCCAGAATTGGTTTGTGTTTTAAAGGTTATTACATAGTTACACTCTGTTTGAACTAATATTTTTTTAACTTGCCCGCGAGTTTCAATTTGGTCCACAACCCACAATTGAATTCCACAACAAAACATTTCTTTAACATTGCTCGATGTAAAATATTCGGTAAAAACTAATCTTCTACACGTTAACAGACAAAGGTGTTGGCGTAACAAGTCAAATGAATATTTCAGGCGACAGATTTCCCGCTGTTTTCAATTTCCCGCCATTTGACTGCAAGAGGCCAGATTTGACGAGAATAAAGCTAAATTGGTAGCACTGTTCCAGAGAGCAGCTGATCGATCAAACAAAAAAATTTATACACAGGAATTGAAGGAAAAAATGCTATACATTTAAGAAAGAGAAAGTAGTTATTAATTCGCCACGAAATGGACAAACATCTGGATGAGGTGAGCCTGCACAAGCCCTAATTACACCAATACACCCCCTCTAATCCGTGATGTTTTGCGCGTCGCCGCCCTTCTCGGCACACGCCCAGGTCAAAGGCACCGTACAAAAGAAGTTCAATGAAATCCGGGCTGCTCTGCATATGCGCGAGAAGCTGCTGCTGCGGCAACTGGAGGTCATAGCGAACACCCGGAAGCAGCAGCAGTTGGTGAAGGAGTCCTCCGATCCGGAGAAGGAGCAAACTGGCGTGAGATTCGTCGCTGGCGAGGGAGGCGCCGAGGATGACGACGAGGTGGAAGAGAAGCTCCTGACCGCCATACGGAGCTTTGGCCACTTCCTGCTGGACAACAGTGACATGCAGCTGGCGCTGCAGGACTATCGCACCACGGGCCTGCGGAATGAGGACTACATTGAGCCCCTCGACGACCACGAGACTATGTACAAGTGCCTGCAGGACGGGAATGTTGCGTACTACGATCTGGATGAGGACGGTGCCCCGCCAGAGGCCATAGTTGTGGACTTTTCGCGCAACCGAACTCTCGTCGAGGACAATGCCAAGAGGTCCATCATAAATATCACACTGCAGGAGGCCAAGGAGCTGATAAGGAAGGCCAAGATAAAGCGGGAAACCTATGTACCACCATTGAACCTGGAAGAGTTGGACGATGAACTGGAATCATCCATTGCAGAGGCCGTGTCGAGTTTGGGTCGCGAAACCTCCGCCAAGTCCAAGGGCAGCGTCCAGGAGCCGCAGAAGAAGACACGAAAGCAACGCTTCAAGCCAAAGATCACCATCAACAATTGCAATGGCACCATCAATCTGCGCAACATCGCCAGTTTGACCATCAATTGCGCCAACGAAGAGGCCGTGAGTGCGGAGATACCTCTGGTCAAGTCCGCCGATTCCAGCACCACCGAACCATCCAATTCAAACTCCACGCCCACGACCACCGCCTCCAGTTCGAACTACTCCAGCAACGCCAGCTCCCGTTCGCAATCCAAAAAGCAGAAGGCGGCCACCAAGAAGCAGGAGCGGATTGAGCGAGAACCCAGCTCGGAATCCACACCGACGCCGGGTCAGAGTCAACACTACGAGGAGACGGACATCCACGACGTGACCTGTGACTTCTACAACCGTCTGCTCAACGAGATCAAGAAGAGCATGGTGGAGAAGCCGCGCAGAACATACCACCAAGTGGCAGCCGAGCCCGTTCAGGCTGCCGCCGCCGATTCCACTTGCGATGCCAACTCCAATCCCCAGGAGTCGTCACCGCCAAAACAGGAGCCAGTCTCCACCACCACAACCATTACGCAGAGCAGCGAATCTGCGGCGGGTCCCCAGCTACAGCCGGGCAAGCGTCTGATCCTAAAGAACTTCGAGAACCTGAAGATCATACTGGAGGCCAATAGCGGCGACGAGGACTCCTTCCATCCCGTGCAGATCGAGCAGTGGCTGGCCGAGATTATCTCAGAAACTGACCTGGAGCCCATGCAGAATACGGACATCCTGGAGCACAGTCGCATCCATAGCAGCGAGAGTCCCTAAAAAGCATGCAGACAGCAAAATGAGATTCCAAACTAAATTATCCTTAATGCACTTTCAGTATTTGATCTTTTTTTAGACTTGTAACTTAGCTATAGTCTCCTTAATTGTTTTTAATTTTACGCTGTTTAATTTTAATTTTAACTTTTAGTTTTAGTTACTTCCGAGCCCTCGAAAGACATTCTCATGTTTTAGTTTGCAAATTTGGCGGAGTTTTGAGCTCTATAAGTTTTCATTCCTTTTATTTCGTAGAATCGAAATTGTTGAAAGCTTATTTTTTTTAATGAATTGAAATGTTTAGTTAGGATTTACTGTGTAATCTAGTTCTTTGGAACTTTTATGGTAAACAAAACAAAAAAGGAATCAAGTTTTATAACTTCTTTAAGCTTAAATCAATGGAAATTCCCACTCATTTTCCGCCAAATGTTAACTTCATTGTTTCAATGTACTTAAACGCATTTAATTTTGTGATTTCTTATCATTTTTTTTAAGACTTGAACTCGTACCAATTTAGCCAAGTAAGCTCTCTCTCTCTCCCAGGCAGTGTGTTCAGTGCTCACCGTAGCCCCATTTGTAAATGCAATCGAAAAAAGAATCCACATTAATTAAAGTGTTAATTGCCATTCACCCAACCTGGTTGCTTTCGATTTGGAGATCCGGTTCCACAGCTTGAATTTCGCCATCCAATTGAAATGCGTAGTGTACTGTCTATATGGGTGTTAAGTCCATTAGAATCCCAAAACCGGCGCCGATTCGATTGATAAGATGACTAAAATATACATTCTAGTTGTGTGTGTACATATGAACATATATATTTGTTGCGAATATAGCGAGGCACTCGTAACTAAAAGCACTTGTAATGGTGATTGAACGTTGGAGTGGACCTCCTAAAGCGGATGAAATATATTCATTGCAATAATGGTTCGAATAATTATCTATTAAAGCATATATTATAGGTTACACATAGAGAATTATACATTTCTGGGAGAAGATTGTGTGGAGAAATAACTCAAGATTGTACCATTAAGTACTATAGAGGAGTATAACAGTCCCCAAAAAGGTAACTTGAATTTTCTCTGTGTGGGTTTAAGTACATTGGATCCGAAATCTATAGTTAAACTTCTAAGAACCCTTTCAAATGCTAAAGAAAACTAAGTGTAAGGTTATAATATCTATAGGCCTCTCTTGAAATTACTTTGAGTCATGGAAATTCAACTTAATATCGAACTATTCAATGCAATGAAATAGAAATCAGAGAGGTCCACTCTAAACTACATTGACATGGATTAAAGATATCGAAGGTTGCACCATTGAGGTAAAGGTATGTATAGCAACTACTTGACCCTGTTGATAA
>JAEIIG010031180.1:0-66199 GCA_018904695.1 Drosophila parvula
AAATATTACAGCACAGTACATGAGTCTTTAAAAAACATACTATATATTCAAAAAAATGGACGTTGATGCATTATGGACAGTTCACTAAAATGGGCCTTGCGACACCAAGCACGTGCTTGTTAGGGTTAGGTGTTAGTAGGCGCAGTAAGGATGTAAGTAAGAAAGGAAGTAAGTAAGGATGTTGCTTAAGTTTCTTAGTACCTAAATATTTTCTATTATTAATATTATAATATTTGCAGAAAACAAACTACAATGCATAAAGTTAATTAAAAATCAAGCAAAATAATTTCCATATTATTTCCTTTGTTTTTGAATGAGAGGACTACAGCTTAGGTTAACCCTCGCTGGCCATGTCGCGGCCTTTTTAAACTTCTTGTGATATATTGAACATTGGCGAGCGCGCGAAACAAGGACCCAAGGACGAGCAGGACCGGGGCCCGACTGCGGTTAATGGCTTATTTAAAATTGCGGCGGATGCTCAGCGCAGTCTTCGTTTTTTCTTTTTTTTATATTTTGAAAAATTGGCAAACCGCTGGCGAAATTGATACGCGGCAATCAGAGTGGCAGCGGCGCGGCCTTAAATCATAATCAGTAAAATGGAAAAAATATAAATAATGAAAATTACGCCGGAGCCGGGGTCGGAGTCGGGGTCGGGGGCTGCTCACCCAAATTGAAAGTAGAGCTCCGAGCTCCGAGCTCCGGGGGTTGCCAAAAAGAAGAGAGAGGAAAATTTGCATAACCCAGTAAAGGAAAAAAAAGTATATTTGTATATATAGATAGGGGAGATAAGGGCTGGAATCAACAGGATGATGATTCAGAGAATAAAACTCAAATGAAATTAATCTAATAAGGCAACAGTGTCGTATCCTTGTTGTTGCGGCAAACGCAAAAAAAAAAGGACTGGCAACTTTGTTGCCAAGTCAATTTTACAAGCCATTGATGCAGAAGATCAAACTTCCGCCAAATGTTGTTAATGAAATATTAATGCGAAAAGGATATGCAATTGACAAGGCCGGCACTCCCCTCGTCCTTA
Organism: Drosophila parvula; assembly: GCA_018904695.1. Lineage (NCBI taxonomy): Eukaryota > Metazoa > Arthropoda > Insecta > Diptera > Drosophilidae > Drosophila > Drosophila parvula. The sequence continues at coordinate 1,034 of JAEIIG010031180.1, forward strand.
GTGCCTCGGCTTAAAACACAAAGCTGCTGCTGCTGCTGCTGCTGCTGCTGCTCCTCATTTGCATATGGCCCTTGGCCTGTATTTTCCGAGATTTTCCAAAGGCAGGACAGTTGTTGCCTCTAAATTAAATTACAATTCCAACAAACTCCCACAGATAATGTGAAAAAATCACAGCCATTAATCAGGACAAGGAAGGACATCCACTCAACTGCAGCCCCCAATTGACATTTTCCATTTCCCATTTTACATTTCCCAAAGAAGCGCCGTCTTATGCAAATTATCTCCATCTTTGTCGTCGTCGTCCTGCAGTTAAAAGCATTGATAAATCATAACCACAAAAAGTGAGCTGAGTCTTTGAATCATTTTCATTCAGAAAGAGGAAATGCTCAACAGTTTATCCCGCCAAAAGGTTTTCTTTCTTTTTTGGTTAATCAGATATTTCAGTGAGGTTTCCCCGAGAAACTTTTGTTAAGATTTTGTACCTACACCCACATAGTGTTCCACTGCAGAAGTTCTAATAAGTAAAGAGGTTGGTCTTGGGCTTTGAATAGGTCCTGTAAAGTGCCAGGATCAATGCAACAGTTTGAAGGAAATCCAAAATCCGAGTACTCACAGCCGCAAACTCCATCGGGGAACGGGTTCGATTTGGCGGTGTGAGCTGAGCAAACTGTCAATATTTGATGTGTGTTAACACCCAGGAGCAGCAGGAGCAGGAGCAGGAGCAGAGGCCATGTGTCAACAAGGATGGATGGCTGGATGGATGGATGGATGGATGGCTGGTTGGCTGGATGGCTCGATGGATGGTTGGATGAATTTTGGCATATTTTTGCATGTGCACCATTTGGCAGCTGAATGCCAAAATGCCAGCCACAAACATGCGCGCCAGTGGAGCTGCCGCAGCATTTCGGTTTCGAGTTGGAGCTGGAGCCTGTAGCTGGAGCTGGAGAAGGAGCCATGAGAGGATATGGAATTTGTGGATTCCCAGCAGCCTCCGACCTCCTGCCACCCATCGATATTCCTGCCAGACTGCCGCCGCCAGTCTGTCATGTTGTCTGGCTGGGCCGCAGGAGGCGAGCACATTTCACTTGCCATTCAATATGTCAAAATCGTGTCGATAACGTTCAAAACAAGCCAAAGTTCGTAGCTCCAGAGTTGCGAGAGTTTCGGGAGGCAGGCACCGATGTTGCCGCCATTTGTGGCTGCAAAATGCGGTTAAAGCCAGGCCAACAGCGGATTGGTAGCAAGAGAGTGAGAGCATTTTGGACCAAAAAAGCACCAGAACATGCGGAAAATGAGCTTCAATGTTGATTTCTGTGGTTTTCCAAATTAATACACCATCAAGGTCTTTAAATAACAAGAAATATTAAATCATATAAAAATATATTACATTAAATATTACAAATTAACATTTTTGTCTATTAAAAGGGTAATTTTTCTACTAAAAAAAAACCTTTATCGAGTAAAGGTTATTAAGTTAGAGTTTATGTTTTATTTTATGCAGCGAATAAGCTCAACATTTATTTTTTGTGGTTATGGAAAATAATACAAAATCAATGCTTTTAAATACAAATTAATTTCCTTAAAAACATATATGAAAAAGTTAATTTTTTAACCTTAAGAAACCTGAAAAGTGAAGTTTATATATTCAACTGTTAAAGAGGAAGCCAGACTGTTTTGGGCCTTCTAAGTAGAACGAGAAGAAAGGAGACTTAATTAATCAATTTCAAATCAATTACCGGAAATTTGTTACCAATATGCAAGGACATGAATCACAGCGAGGTCCCCCCCTCCCCGAGGCCATGCTGGCCAGATAAGGACACCCTCCTAGGAGCAAGCCTCGGCATAAACAAATCTTAGCTGTCAAAAGTGCTCAAAGCCATTGTGCTAATCTCAGAGTTGGCCCTCCGCCCGGCAATATTGCAACAATGCCGGGGAAATTGCAGTTGCAATTGCAACAACAGCCAGAGTTGCAGATGCAGAAACGGCAACGACAAGGACAACTCTAACGGCATTCAATAAATCACTAAACACTTGAATGACGCTGCCAATGCAACTTGCAACACATGCAGACACAGCGACAGACGTCCTGTGATCCTGCGAGCCGCCAAGAGGGAGAGAGGGAGTCGGGCGGTCGGGCAGTCGGGGAGAGTGTATGAGAGACAGGAAACGGATGCCAGGATGCCAGGATGCCAGGAGGCAGGCCTCATAATTCAAAATTGAAATTGCAACAATCAATTGCAACAACATGCAACAAATCGCTTGTATACTGGTAGCCTAATCACTGCACGTCCTCCCCAGCCAGCAAGCGGTTGAACGGGGCTCGGAGCTCGGGGCAAGGGTATCGGGACTCGGGAATTGGGGTTAACTCCCCCCTCCCCCCTACCCCTACAACTGACATATATAAATCTCAGTTGGAGTCGCAGTTGGCAAAGACGATGCCAGAGGAATTGCAGAGAAAGTGCCTGCGTGCGTGTGCGTTTGTGCGGGGGGGTTAAGGGAGGCGGCTTAGGCAGTGACGGGTTAAGGGGCCAAAAGTTCAATTGTTCGGAGGAGGCAAACCAGGACCGACCCAGGAAGACGCACACGATGCGACGACGATGATGATGAAGGAGCTGCTGCGCTTGGATTAACTCTGGGTCCGGATCTCACGGGACCTCAGGGATGCCCTTTGTCTTGGCAGAGGGAAAAAGGTAAGAAAAATATCAGAAAAATATATATTTATATATATCAGGGATGCTCTTTGTCTTGGCACAGGGAAAAAGGTAAGAAAAATATCACAAAAATATATATTTATATAGAAAAATAAATATAAAAACTAATAAAAATAAGATAGATTATATAAGAATTATATTTTTCATGATTTTCTTCACAAGCTGCGAGGGACTTTACGAATTCATTATTAAAAAACTAATTAACATTAAATTAAAAATCTCTTCACTTGGAAATACCGCTTAAGATATCAGTATATGTATAAAAATTAAAAAATATATCCAAAATATATATTATACATTTATAAAATATAAAGACAATATAAAGCCACCTTTCCTTTCATGTTAAATTTTCTTTAGGGATGTAGAGTCACCTTTTTTGGGGAAATTTACATTTTATAAAGAAAACCAATGGGAAAAGTCACCTGCCTTTGACAATAAAGTAGAGCCAGGTAGCTGAGAAAATGGAATAAAATAAAATGTTGGCCAGCATTTATTTAGTTGGAATTTTTGGTCTCTAGTTAGTCCTGTTTTTGGTCCTGCAATTACGCCGATTTACATGACAAAGTCAAACCGGGCCAAGGTGCTGGCTGGCCCGATGAGGCGTAGGGTATAATTAGTCCTGGCCTCCTCCCCACCGCCCTCTCTATCCACCCACTCTCTTAGCTGCTAATCTGTGATTTTCCAAATTGTTTCACAAGTGTCATAAATCAATGAAATACCAATAAGTCGTCGTCGTCGTCGTCGTCCTGCTGCTGCTGCTGCTGCTGCTGCCGTTTGCAATTGTTCGAAAATGCAAATTTCGCAAAAGGATATGCCCATGCATAAATGCAGCTATGGCCAGGAAGGACTCGCAGGACTCACAGCAGAAGCCAGACACGAAGCAAACATATTTCATGCAGTCTCAATTGGAATTCTAAATCAATCAGATTGAGACGACGCCGGGCTCCACTCAGCTACCATCATCTACCATCTACCATCTACCAGTTTGGTTCTGTGCCGTTGGCCACCGTTTTGTGCACAGCGAGAAATCAGGGGGGATTCTGATAGAGAACATAATAATTAAAAAATGAATTTATTCTGTTTTTTTGTACATGAATGTTACAACATGTTACAAGAATTAATTGGATCTTGCTTTTAGAATTAATAATATTTATTGTTTAATCTTTGTCTTAGTTTCGCGAATCTTTATTTTTACTCCTTTAACCTAATTTAGTTTTTGGAATTATTTTTCATTATCATCATTTTTAAAACGAATCTTGCTCTTACTATAATTTATACTTATTTCTTAGGCTTTATTTTATTTTACCAAATATTTGTAACTTTTTCTGAAAGTCCGCTTAATTATATATTCTTTAAAAAACCTTATCTTTTTCTACAAACTTGCTTAAATATTTTTCTTGAACCCAAACCAACTTTATCGTTACTTTATTTATATTTATTTATTATTATATTATTTACTTGTAATTATTTAAGCATTAAATTACATTTCAAGTATCTTTCAAGTATAATTAGCTTCTTATTAATATTTCCTGTTGGCCTGCAGCTATTTCGCTCAGTGCTGCTAAACTTGCAGGACTCTGTGCATTAAGTAAGACACAAATCATAATCGTCCCGAATGCTGGGGCTGTGGGGGCTGAGGGGGTGCATCTAGGTGCCAGCTGGACAAGGATCTGTGGCTCGTCCTCGCTCTCGTTCCTGTTTGGGAAATGCAAAATTTCAAATATGAATTGAACTGATATATTAATGGCCACTTGAGTTGCACTCCTTGCCTCCTTGAAATTGCAGCAGGACCTGCAGGTCCTGGGGACGTTTGTCAGCAAAAGTAACTGCAACTTCCGGGGGCAGGCTGGCAGGATGGTAGGATAAGGGGGGAGGAATGTGGGGGGGCATGGCATTTTAGACAACCTGCTCGGTGTTGGCATTTATAAATCAAAATTTTGGGCCAACAACCTGCAGCAGCAGCAGGAGCACCGAAGGACATCGCCGTGTATCTCTGGTATCTCTCTCTCTCTCTCTCTGTGCTTGTGTAATTGCCAGGACCAGCACTGCATCCTGTCCTGAGACTGAGGCCGGGGCTAACCGCCCACCCACCCCCCTTGGGGTTGCCACAATTGCAGCAACTTATCTCTCGCCTGCCCATATAAATAATGACAAGCACGACGACAAATAATAATGCACACCAACACAGGCAGGCGGCAGGACACAGGACACAGGACATGGCTGGACAATAGGCCTATGGAAAAATGGGTGTGTGTGTGTGTGTGCATAATATGAAAATTTATGTGCGGAAAGGATTGAAAATAAATTTATGAATTATATTGGTTAGAAAATTGCATCTACTCAAGGATATCCTTAATGTCTCCAGGATATGCGAGCGTTCGGCTTGCCTTGCCATTGTTTTCGGGGCTATCTGTTACATTCAACAATGTCCTGATTCAATTTATTGTTTGTTTGATTTGCATTCTGCCGGGGCCGGAGACATTCGCCAGATTTGGGGCCATATTCCAGCATATATACTTCCCCTGCGAGTCCTCCCCCCGCATTTGATCAGCGATAACAGCTGCAATTTGCAAAGGAAAGTGCTCTTCGAATCATCATCGTCATCCTCATCGTCAGCACTGGCGGCAAATAAAAATCTTTTGCGAAAAATCCTGGCTGCGTGGAGCTTATCGTAAAAATCCAATAAACCTTTGGTTTTTGCGGGCACTTTTATGATTCCTCCCCTGACTTGTTTATTTTTTCGGGTATTATGGCGTTTATGGTGCACAGAGAAAAATTAATACAAATATTATGATACTATAAAAGGAACAAATAAAATAATTAGTTAAATACCTAAGTAATTACGTTGGCTTAATATTAAGTTAAGTAAATACAAATATAATAAGATTAAGTTCGTGAATTATATAAATATCATTTTAAAATGAGTTTCAGTTAGCAGAATAAATATAAATAATTTATTTATAAATAAAAATTGATTTTAAGTTGATTAAAAATATAATTAGGCTTCAAAAACATATGTTAACATTTTACTTTAAAGAAATAAATATAGATTATTGGAAAAATAGGTTGAATGATTAACAGTGTCCCAGATCTAGCCAAGTTCAATGGCGACAAAGTTCCTGTGTCGCATGTTCGATCCAAAGGTAAAAGCCACTGGCAATAAAAGTTTCTTACAACATTTATGCCCATATCTGGATGCTGGGATCAATCCCAATTCAGATACATATCCACATCCCGGTGGCAGTTCATCAAATGTCTGGCGACAGGTCACGAGTGCCGCAATCTTGAGTGGCTTATGGCATTAGGCTGGCGGATGGCGGATGGCGGATGGGGGATGCTTTCAGGGTCCTGAGACGTGTCCTTAAAGTGAGTTCAGCTCACAGAAAAAAAAAACACTATTTGTTGGAATGTAATTCTTGTGATTAAAGTGACAAAACCAATTGGGAAAAATATAAACGATTCTTTGCAATAATATAAAATCTCTAATCGGAAAAATAGCTTCAGTGCACATGATAATTGCGGGTGATTCGAAATAAAATTATTACAAAATCAACACCTCAATTTAGTAGTTAATGTGACATGGCAATTACGGCAGCAATTACACAGCCACCCGCTGTATATATTATATAGATTCTGATGCGGGGCCATAAAAGCGGGGCTTTCGAGGCCAATGCCAAACATTCGACATCAAGATGCGTTTCTATCTGCTCCTCTTTTTCGCCCTGAGCTGTGCCCTGCTGGTGAGTGGAATATATAAATAAATAAATATATTAAAATATTATAAAACGGATTTAAAGCCTTAGTCAAAATTGGAAAAGGAACTAAACACTTTTTTGGAGATTTAAATTTAATTTGACCCTTTCTAAATCCCTTTTGTTTAAGCATGGGAATATTTAAGGCAAAAGCTTGCTTTTTTAAATATATTTATATCGATTTAAGCTAGCAACGGCCTTTTGAATAACTTAGAGATGTTCTACAATTTTATAAAATCAATTAAAATATTTTTCTGATCTTTTTTAGCAACTCTCCACGGCCGGAGTGAATGTGGTTCGTGGCCTGGAGGCGAGTCATCATCGCAACTCCACTGGAGCTCCTCCACGTGGAGCTCCGCCTCCACGCACAACAACGGCTAGCTCATGAAGTTAGCGCCAGGACTATATCCTGGCCAGGATTCCCGTTGATTAACCCTTGAAACGAAACACAATGTAAACCCTATAACTATGTAGTTTTACAGCTTTTAAATAAACGTTTTCCTGCAAAGCAACCTGTAAATTTCCTTTTAAATAATAAAGAAACGGAAAACCATAATTTTGATATTTTATTTAATATTTTAAATGCACAAAAAATTTAATTGTATTAAATTATGTTAGTAAATATTTAATCTAGAAATTAATTTGCTTTAAATGGTGCTTGATTTTTACAAAATACTTAAAGTAAAAATGGAATAAAATCTATGTGAACATTTAAAAAATATTTCTTAAACACTGAGGCTCTCGGGGAGGCTGGAATTCATTTTATAATTTGGTATAAATAAGTGTTTTTTAATTATAAAAGCTGTGCTGACTACTAAATCAATTTGAATTAATTTTCTAGAGTAATTAAGTTAATCAAACTTCTTCTTTTAGTTTTATTTAATTGTTTCCAATGCTAACAAAAGCTTAGAAGTACAAATGAACCGAATTAAACAATTCTGTTTATCTCGCCGCCAACTTTCCACAATCTGGTTGGAAAAAACAGTGTAATTTTTCGCAACTAAAGTGTTTTTTTCCCCCATCGCTTCCGTTGAATTTAATGAATAAAGTCCTTGGATCCAGATTTTCATCGTCACTAATGTGACAAAAGTCAAGGGAAATTAGGGTTATCTGATTTATCGGAGTATATATGGAATCACTAATAGGCTGTGTATCAGGTGACCCGCGACCGCGGCGAGGTGAGGCTGCAATTTGTAATCGCATTTGTTGATACAGCATATAACTCGTTCTATTATTATTAGTGCCAATTGAATGGAACTGCAAGAAGAGCGATGCCATCCATAAAGTGTCAGTCTCCACATATATATATGGACGGGCTGTCGCCGGGCACTGGCATTAGTCAGTTGATCGGCACCGACGAGGATCGTCATCACAGAGGAAAATCACAGCAATGGCAGCCCATTTTCTCACATTTTCGCATCTGTTCGCCCTGCTAATTGCCCTGCAGTGCCTGCTGTCCATTGGCAGTCCGGCGCCCATCGGCGACCATCCGGATCATGCCGGCTGCATTCGGATCACGATCATCAAGCGACCCTTGGGCACCACAACGAGCACCACCACGACGACGACCACTACGACGACCACAACGACGACCACATTGGCAACCACAGTGGCCACTGGCTAGCCGGGATCGGATCCTCTTTGGAATATTTTTAAGCTCCGGTTAAAAAGATTCCTTAAATAAGGAAAACCTTTTGAATATTATTGATACATTTTATATTGGAGTTAACCCTTTGGTTAAAAAGAAGAGTGCCCAAAAATATTGAGGACCTTAAGATAGATTATTCTTTGGAACATTAAATAATAACTAAAGTTTACTTAACCTCAGGTTAGAGAAGAACAGCTACCCGTTTAGTGCCTTAAAGAAGAATCTTTCGAATAATTTGTATATAAATTATTTTTATATATTATGATAAATTCAATGAAGGATAAACTTTGATATATTAGGAGGAATATTAAGTAACTTACGGAAGGATATAACCCCAAGTTAAAGAAGTGCCTGGATATGCTGTACTTTTTCGACTTCTAAACTATATATAAATACTGATTTCCCAAGCTTTCGTTAAAGTGGAAAGGGTTCCTGAATATTAAACCTCAGGTTAGATAGCTTGAGCGGCGGCGGCATCCGAAATCATTGCACATTTTTGGTCAGACACTCGAAATGCAATTTCGCCACGCCCACTCCCCAAGGTGATGTAAAATGGGCTGAAATGGCCAAAGAGGCAAAATAAAAACAAAACAAAAAAACAGAGAAGAGAAGAGCCACCGCACAATGCACAAACGAAGCTGCCGAATATAATTAAATATTTTATCGCATAAAAGTGCCAAAAATGAAACGACAAAAAGAAAAGTGAGCAGCCGGCATGCGTTTTTCCTTCCGAATGCCGAAAACCATTGTGCTTTGAAGTCACTGAGCAAAAATAAGGACAATTTCGTTGGTTTATTAATCTGAAAATTTATTTTAGTTCATTATGTATTTATTTAATCACTAAATTGTCTTGGAATTTGTACAAATTTTGATTGCATTTTAATTTCTTTGGGAAGTATATGATTTATAGACTGAAGTTTCCTTTCTCTGTATTTGTACATGCGATGCTCCAGGTAGAGTCCACCCCCACAACCTTCTAAGCCCTTGCTGGCTGGCCCCTTTTAACCTCCTGTTGCCCCAACCCAGGTGCCCCGTGCCTCGTGCCCCGTGCCCCTTGGCCGGTGCCCGGTGCCCGTTGCTCTTCTAATTCTGTAAGCTGACATTGTTTTGGCAGGCAAAAAGATTGAGGCGGGAGAGCCAGAGGAACGAACACATGTTCCCCGCAAACAATAAACCCGCAGCGCTCAGCGTCCACCGCCACCCCTTAGCCCCTTAGCCCCTTAACCCCTTAACCCCTTTGGTCACTGCATTTCTTGGGTCTCTTTTAGATGAAATCTTTTAGTCAACAAAAACAACACGAACACGAACAGGAACAGGAACACCGAGCCATTGTTCTCGCCTCCATTTTGTAGTGGCTCTTTTTTCGACAATTTTCATATGAATTTTAATTATAATTTTTCTATGCTCATTTTCATGAAAACAATCAAAAATGACTTTTGTGCCTGTTCTCCTCCGGACTGCAAAGGGCAGGCTGATGAGGGGTTAAGGGCGCTGTTGGTTGGCCCGTTGCAAATTGTCACTGGCATTTATATGGCCGCCAGGCTTCCAAAAATTCCACACATAAAAAAAAAGGGTAAGGGAAAAGGCTCTACATACGAAAGGGGTTTGCATTCCATATGTTCATTTATAACAGAAATACCCTATTACAAATAATATTTTTATATTATATTAATCACGAAAAAAAACCCTAGGGATCTGCTAAGATCAAAAGAGAACAAGGTTAAAAACCTAATTATAAAATAAACAATTTAATAACCGATCTGTAAAATATATATTAGGACCTATCATCAGGCATCACGTTGCCATTCGATTTATTTGTAGCTGGCACATGGGCGCTACGCATCTTCAGCACTATAAGGTCTGGCCTGAACCTATAAGCCCATCGAAAATATGAGAGTAATGAGAGTGGAGGGTGGGGAAATTATATTTCTGGATAAAGAGTAACACAAAAGCAAAACACGGCGACATAAACAAGTTAACAGAGCGAGGAGTTGTGTTGTTGTTTGCTTTTCTAGTAATTTTTCTAGTTGTTTTTGTTGTACTAATTGTGTAGTTGCTGTTAGTGGCAGGTTGGCAGTTTGGCACGTTAGCGCTGCTTCCAGCTTCCGTTTCCGTTTCCTGTTTCACCCCGAAAAAAAAAAAAACAAAAACAATCCACCCATATGACAACTGTCGCCGTAAGGGGGTTCCTAGTACCTTCCCATGCCCCAGCCTTTCTCCCTTCCCAATGGCACCGGGTGCTCCCATTTCACCGCTAGTGCCCATCCCCTTTTTTCAGCCGCACCTGTGTCCCGCCTCTGCTTTTGTCCAGATTTTCCACAAAAAGCCACACACAGTCCGGAAACTGTCATTATGCATTCTGATGACATTTCGCCGCTGTCTCTCTCTCTCTGTGCCCCCCTTGCTTTCTGTCTCTTTTGTGGAAAAATAATTTTTTCAGGCGGCTAATTAAGAGAGAAATAGCCGTGGAAGCTGGGTAACCGCAGGTAGTAGGGACATATGGCACTTGGCTTTGTCTTCATCATCGATAAGCACGGCCGAGGAGGCTGAAGAAGAGCCAAAAAACTAATTTCGCAAACATTTGCCAGCTCATTAACAATTCAATTTGCTGCATAAACGACCTAAACATACAAATACCCCCCATTCCAACCGAGAAATAGTTTGGCCACACTCGGATGCAGACTGACCCGGTGGTCAGCACACATGAAAAGCTGTAAATATTCAATTAACGGACGGAAAACTAAATGTGAAAACGCAACCCTTTGGCATGGCTCTCCGCCTCCGCCTCCTCCTCCTCCGGAATTGACCTTGGGCCCCAGACAGAACCCAATCACTTGTGCCTGGCACTTGAAAGCGGGCCACCCTCCAACTCCACCTCCTTGGGAAAAGGGGTTTCTCTCTAGTTCAGATCCTTTTTTCCTAATTTACCTTCTCTCTGGGGGGTATAATGATCTCCACATAGCTCCACTAATGCCTCTCCATCTCTCTTGGGACATTTCTAACAAGTTTTAACTTGAATATAAAGAAGAGTAGTTCTTTCTAGATAAAATAAAATAAATATATAAATAATAATATATATTCTCTGACAAGAACAAGACCCGAATAATATTGAAAGAAATGCTAATAATAAATCAGAGTTAAATAAGTCTAATTAAATGTATTTTGATTAGTTTTCTATAGGAGAGAGTACCCAGATCGTCGGCTTTTGGGGTTGAAATCATCCTTAACCCTTGACCCTCGTTTTTTCCCCTGTGATTTTGCCTCTATTTGGGCAGCCGTTGCTTTGATTTGTCGGTTCGAGTCCGGTTCCCCCAGCCACCTTGGCCATAACTGCGGGCATTTTTCTAATTACAGGGAACAGGCAGCGCAGGCAACAACTTTGCTTTGAACCCATTTCTCGGCGCAGGACACCCAACACAAATTATGAATATTGCCTTTCATTTTAAAATACAATTACGTATATATTTGCTAAGCTACCGAAAGGAACATTGGAACAGGGCCAGGACGATGCCGGTCAGCATCCTGCGCTCACGTCGCCGTCTCCAGCTTGTCCGGCTTCTGGCGAGGATCCGGGACCTGCGATCGCCGTTGGCTGCGGCGGTGGCGACGCCGCTCCAGCCAGCGGCGCACGAACGGCGTCAGCAGGCGGGTGTCCAGCGCCTCCAGGTCGGACTCGCGGAGCAGGAGGCTCGTGACCAGGGCCACCACGATGGTCACCAGGGCGCCGAACAGCGTGAAGTAAAGGTACGAGATGCGGTACAGCTGGAAGGGAGCACTGGGACCACTGCTGGAAAGAGGAAAGAACTGTGTAAGCTAATTCGATTCCAAGGACTCTTCCTGGCCTTCACTCACCTGATGCCAGCTCCTTCATCCAGGGACAGACTGGCAAACTCGCGCGGCTCCCCGGCGAAGGTGTAGTTGCAGCCCATGGTGGAGTAGGGCTTCCGCTTGTACACCAGATCCCCGGTGACCAAGTCACGCTGGGCGCTCACGCACATCCAGGCCATGACCACCAGGGAGCTGAAGCCGCCCAAGAGGGCGCCCTTCGAGTTCACCCACGGCAGCATGACGCCGGCGGTGAAGATACCCAGCAGCGGCCCATTGGCCACCGAGGACAGGGTGATCGTCAGCTGCAGGACCGCTCCAAGCTTCTCCACGGCGAAGACCAGGGCCACGAACAGGATGCCAAAGACCACGACCACGCTGCGCATCACAAAGGCCGTCTGGCCTTCGGTCAGGGGGCTCTTGCGGAAGGTCTTCACAAAATCCTCCAGCACCACCGCCGACAGCGAGTTGAGGCCCGTGGAGAGCGACGAGAGGGCGGCGCTGAAGACGCCGGCAACAAAGACGCCCGGCAGGCCCGGATAAGCGCCCAGGGTCTCCATCACCAGCAGCGGCAGCAGCTGGTCATTGCGCTGCGCCAGCTTGGTCTCCAGCGGATCACACTGGGCGTACGTGGCGTAGATGAGGAGGCCGGTGTAGCCGCAGATCAGGAGGAAGGCCAGGACACCGGCAATAAACGTCCAGATGGCGATCCTGGCGTCCCGCAGCGTCGGCAGCGACAGGTACCGCTGGATCATATTCTGGCTGATGGCATTCGACTTCAGCCAGTGGGCCACGCCGCCCAGGACCAGAGAGTAGAAGGTGTACCGCTCGCTGAGGTCGCCACTGAAGTTGGGCCTCTCCAGCCGCGACGTCTCCTGGGCCCGCTGCCACACCACGCCGGGTCCACCAATGTCCATGGTGCCCTTGATCAGCACCAGGGCCATGGCCCCGAACATGATCAGCGTCTGGATGACGTCCGTCCACACCACCGCCTTCAGGCCGCCGATGCAGGTGTAGAAGATGCACACCACACACACAATGGGCGTCACTATGTGGATGTTCACTCCGGTGGCCTGGTTGAAGGCTATGGCCGGCACATAGATCACAATCGGTAGCCAAAGGAGCTGCAGTAACGAGATCAGGAATATATATTTTCAAATCCTTAACCAACTACTCACCGATGCCACAATAAACATGACCGAGCCAAAGAGCCGCAAGCTGCGATTGTAACGCTGCTCCAAGTACTGCAAATATTGATCCAAAGAAAACGTATATCTCTGTGATTGCTTAGAAATCAAAAGAGAGCTGCACTCACCTTGTAGGTTGATATCAGATTCAGTTCATGGAAGACCGGCAGGAAGAAGTAGTACATGCAGAAGCCCATCAGCACCAGGGATCCCATGATGTACATGTACTGGGCTCCATATAGATACACCTCGGTGGGCGTGCCCAGGAGCGTGATGCCCGAAATGAAGCTAGCAAGGCGGGAAATATATAAAAAATAAATTAAGTAGGGTTTTTCTTAAGGATCAAGAGGTTCTAGGTTCTAGTTAAAATAATATTAAATGGTATAGGTTTGGTAGAAAATATCGGAATATCAATACTCATAAATAAATCGATATATTAAGATCAATACATATCATTTAAATCGATATGCTGTTTTATATATTTAACAAACTTCCTATTTTAATCAAGTAAAAGAAATATAAATGAATAAATGCTTCGATCTTATTGGTTATTTTAATGTAAAGGGATTTATTTTCGACAATTATAAGTTTCTATATATCGAAATGTATGATGTTTTTGATAACGATTGTCTTAAACATATCGAACTTAAAGATATGTTTGATTTTATACATATCGTATCCTTATCGATTTATAACGTACATATATTAATAAAAGAGCGATTTTTCTTCTTCGATACAGACTCCTAATATAATATATAATATGATAAAGAATTACCTTTACCCTTTATAATAAATAGGTAACCTAGTTTCTTCTTCAGTTTCTATTAATAAATGCCTCATGCTATGATTACTTAGTGCCATTTTTCTCGCTGTGCACAACTGCCTTGACCTTCGCCAGATACATCGCATCCATCACCTCGTCGCATCCATCATCTCCGTGAGATCAAAGTGCGTTTTATACAATTCAATTAGCACCAATGTCGCTGTCGTTGTCACTGTCGTAATGCCCTGGTGTCCAAGTCTAAGTTTGGGATCGGGATCGGGATCGGAATCGGGTACGGGTACGGGGACCGTGGATAGTGGATAGTGGATTCCGACTCGGATTCTGATTCAGATTGGGATTCGCAGTCGTAGCCGTAACCCGTAGTCTGGGACAATTGCCCATCGTCGTCGTCGTCGTCAATTTGAATGCCCTGCATGCGGGTCGCTCGCCTCGCGTGGAAGCCAATTATTAATTATGATTTGGTGCGTTGATAGGAGCTCTACGAGTTGAGTTTACCAGTTGCCAGAGCACTACGAGCAATGCCAAAAATACCCCACCGACTATAACGAGTCGAAACTGGAGCAAACTGTGCGACCTACACAGAAGGCGGGCTCGGATTTAGGGGTAAAAATTGCAGAAACAAAATTACTATGTGCCACAAGGGGATGCCTTTAAAATATCCGAAATTTACTAAATATTATTGAAATATGTTTGAAATTAAATTCTAATTGTTTTGATTTTATTTAACACTTACTCACTTTGACTTTTCGTTGTACAGTATTTAAGCCTTTATTGGATTTTTATTGTAATATTTATAATAGAAAACCTATTTATTTAATCAAGCAGCGTTTATATTGAGCATAATTTTGTATTTTAACTGCACAAGTTATTTAACTACAACCAATTCATTATCTTAAATATAAAATAAACCCTGAGTTAAGGGCTTTTTAAGTAGTTAACTGATAAAAGGGTTTCCCCATCGCTATGGCATAAGATTACTTAACAGGAAAAGTGGTCGAGCGAGTGAGTGGCTTAATTTAGACGGAATTCGCTCTTTATTGAGTTGCTTTGATCATCATCGTCACTTTAACTTTTCTTTCTTTCATTCTGGATCTTTTTCTTTATTTTCAGCTTCCGTAAACTCTGCTATTCTTTATTAATTAAGGAACCTGGAAGCGTATATTAAGTTCAAGTGGCTTACGTTCTACGAATAACCCGTTCGTCTTGCTGAATATAAATATTAAATACTCTGAATATATGTGTTTTTTATAATTTCAAATATGTAATATTTAAAGTGTAACTCAATTTATAAATAATCAAAATGAAATTATAAACATTATAAAGGTAATCCAGATAATGATTATAAAATATATCCATGTAAAATGGAAAACTTGTACAGGGTAAAGCTACATTCCAGAATAACCTCGTTATATCGTTATAAATATAATTAATTCTATTTATTTGGGTAATTCTGGCTACAAATAACCCAGAAGATGTTTTTATTTGGCAAATTCCTGGCTAAATTAATTATTTAAAATTATCACAAGTAAGAAGTGAAAAAAACAACCTAAGCTAACTCCACGATTCAAGCTCACCTGGATATGAGTGACATGGTGATGGGGAAGATCTTCATTTGGCGGCCGCCGACCAAGTAGGAGGCGGCACTGGTGGCCGCCTCCTCGGCTCCATGGACCTTCTGCTTCCGGGACTCCCGACGGAGCTGCAGGCAGAAGTGGATGCCGATCACGGCGCAGATGGCCAGCATCAGACAGAAGACCAGATAGTCCAGCCAGCCGAAGCTCTGGAGGCTGGCCCTCAGCTCCTCCACGTGCATTTTCCCGGCTCAAAAAAAAAATAGGCAACACTCAAAACAAAACAAAGTTTAACAACAAAAAAAAAAAAGAAGTGATATTAAGATAGCGGAGGAAAGCGCACCGCTCGGAGGCACGCATCAGAGGTGACTGGGGCCTGACTTTGATTCGGATTCGGATTCAGTATCCGGATTTTTGATGTGCGCCAGCGGCGGCGTCTATTATTGTTTTATATTTTTATTTTTATTAATGATATTATGACACACACTTGGCGCACTCGACACTCGGCGTCGCTCGGCGAATCTCAGCCTCTATGTGGCTTTTTCGAGCAACAGCTGACTGGCCGGAGAGACAGCTGATCGCGGACAACCACCACCCACCCACTCACAGCCAGCCCCCAGAGAAAAGCAACCCAATCGCAGTCCAAGTCCAAGTCCCTCTCGTAACCACCACTACGAGATCTCGGCTAATTGAGTCAGCAAATTGAGTCGCTTGGGTCCAGGCGTCGTTGTCTTTGCCTTCGAGACTCCACAGATCGACGGATTTCGGGGGCTAATTGGGTGCACTCAAAAAAAAAAAACACATTTCCTAATACTAAAATGGGTGAAAAATCGACATACAAATAAATATAATTATAGGTAAATGCTAAAGGCTTTCTTTTATTTTAAATGCTTTTAAATTTCCCAATGAAACTCACTGAGTTCTCTTTGCTATTTCTCAACTACTGCTTACTTTTTCTCTACTGTATATTTTCTATACATTCTTTTTCTTTCAGTGTGGTTGGGCTGGGGTGCCACTGTGTTAATTAACTTGATTAGATTTAGCTGACAATTTGCGACCGCCTTCCGTCCTCAAAACGATCAGCACTTGGATTGCGTTCTGGGATTTTTATGGCATTTTTGTCATTGTCAGTCTTTCAGCTTTTTTCTATGATTTCTATTCTTAGGAATATCAAGGGGTATATCTCTAGGGGTTATTCTTTTTCGGTCTGGATCACAAGATATATACGAACTGGATTTTAGCGCAATTCTGAGAGCGTATATAAATTACTTATTGCACCTTTAAATATAATTAGCAAATTTATTCGTTTATTTGAATAACTGAAGTTGGTATTTCACAACTTTAAACTATTTTTTTTATATTTCATTAGGCGTAGTAAAAAAAAAAAGGAATAAATTATATTGGATTAAACTGCAGAGCTGCTAAAACCGATTTAGTAGACCGAGCCAATTGGAAATGTACGCCAGCTCTAAGCCTGAAGATCTTCTGGCCAAACATTATTACCATTTCGGTTGGCCAACACATCGCCGGGATTGAGGCCTACAAAAATAAATTAAATATTAATAATAATAATAATAATAATTATATGTTAAAGAGCTACCCGAACTGGCTCCACTCATGGCCAGAATCGAACTGGTCAGCTCCTTGATGGTGCGCTCCATTTCCCCGAACTTGGCCAAGTCGTCCGACGACGGAGCAGCCCCAACCTGGTCCTGACCTCCAAGTAGGAGATGGATCAATGTGAGAGCCACGAAAATAGCAAAAGCTCGATGTTCCATTGTGTAGAAGAAGCGCGTATCGAATGATATGAAGCGCTTGAGGCCCAAACCGTTTTATAGACGCGCTTCAATCAAGATCCCTCCACGGTCGATTACTGGCTGTGAGTGGTTTTCCAGCCTGATATGCTTCAATGATTGCCAAATGACCTAAAACTAAACTTTTAGGAGTCGATTTCTATCTGGATTTAATATGCTGAACAGCGGAAACGTCATTAGGCTAAATATTTCTACATATTTATATGTATCTCATGATATATCAATATATTTTTATATATAACATTTGTTTTAATATGTTGGTGCATACCTATATATATATATATCTTTAGTATTTATTTAAATGTTCAGTTTGCAAAATATACAATTATATCTTACTTTACAGAACTGAAACTAATTTAAAATTAAATATAAAATAAGGTACAGTTACCACATTTATTTAGCATTAGTCAGGTCACACTGGGCTGCCTTCATCGCCAAGCATGGTCACACTGCACTGAGATTTATCGACCTTCGCCGGAATGTATGCAATATTATAAAGCAAATTCTTAGCTAAGTGTAATATGTGGGGGAAAATTTGATATGTTTTCTGCACTTTTTTTTTTTTTTTTGCGAAAACCAACTGGAAAATCTGATGCAGATGTGAATGCAGATGCCAGGGAGCTTCAGTTTCAGCTTCAGCTGTGGCAAAAAGCGTCTGCACTTTAGGGGCAATCGAAGCATAAAATGAGCAGCAAGTGCCACTACACAGATGGAGACACACACACACGCACACCTGCACAGGCACTCATACACACACATGCACACGAATCAGAATCAAAAATTTTGTATGCGTTTTGCACCTTGAACATGCGTTTTAGTCAGCATTCAGTGCACTTTTATTTTATACATTCACACCCCTCATCAAAATGGATACAGGATATACTCGGGATGTGGCAACTTCTATTTCCAGGTATTTATAGTAATATAATTTAATTTATAATACATTTAAGAGATGTAAAAATTAACCCACAGGAAGTATAGAAAGTATTTGGTAAGATGTAGAAACCTAACTTTAATTTCCTTGAACAGTTACAGGTTTATTTATATATTATATGTTTTCATTTAAAGCATCCATTGGATTCGTCTATAATATTTATATATTTAAATGTTTGGATATTTATGAGTATGTCTTCTTCTTTTTTTTTTTGCTGCCTGATTTTCCCCTTATTTTTCTTGTTTATTTTCATGTGTATGGGAGGGTTATGTTTTTCTTACTTTTTATTTTTTATTTTGCACTGTAGCGTCAACGGCAAATTAATTAATTCCAGTGGAGCGATTTTTCAAGAAAAAGCCCTTTTCCGCACACACACATCCATACCATACCATGTCACTCCCCCTTCCCCCTTTTGGGGAGGGGGGCTTTCGCAGGTGTTGTAATATTATTTGGAATTATGTTGGAATTTCTTGTTTTCTTTTCCAAGCGCGCGAGTGTGAGTGTGTTTTTTCGCCCGGGAAATGCCATGAAAATTATTTGCTTTTTAATTTTTGTTTCAAGTTGCATATGTCTCTACCTGTGTGTATGTGTGTGTGTGTGTGTGTGTGTGTGCGAGTGTGTGTGGTTCGTTGTTTATAGCTAACTTTACAGTTGAGAAAGCATTTGTTAAGTGGTTTTAATTAGTTGCCTCCGACTCGCTTTGGAATCTCAAACCCCAACAGCCGATTTTTCACAAGCTCAGGCAGTCTTTTTACAAATTTCCCCAATACCTAATTAAAAGAATTATTAAATAAAATCATAAAGCAATTAAATTAAATAAACTTAAAAGGTTTGAAATGTGCTTAACCTAGCTATATACATTTACAAAAGTACCTTGAAATCTAGAAAGGATAATACAAGCTAAGCTCAGGATGTTTTGGGTGAAAATATATTTTATTCATTCAACAATCTATAACCCCAAAAACTAGGTAAAAATTATTATACTTGTACTGTAATTTTGTGGGAACTGCATATTATTACCACATTTTAGATGTCGAAACATAACACTCCCTTCACATATGCAAATGTACCCTTCTTCCCCTCCTCGGTGCGACGCCACTGTCATTCACACTTCGGTCATCATCAGTGGGAAAGGCGCGTAATGGGGACTGCCATTTACAATATTTATCAAGTGCGCGAACACACCCAAAGCTGGGCTGGCGATTAGCCCCGGTACTTGGTACTCCTACTCGGGCTCGGACTCGGACTCGGACTCGGACTTGGACTTCGGACTGGAACCACAAAAAATACTGAAGGGAAGGGGGTCGCAGGACCCATATATTATGGGCTTTGGCAGCGTCATCGTCATCGGGCCTATGCGTGGCCTCTAATTACATCGCATTGTCATAACAAAATTGAGCGCATTTGACACGCAATTGCCCCACAGTTAGCTATGCACAGAAAGAAAAGGATGTATGAAAAAATATTAAAAAATTGAATATACCTAAGTTTACATACCAGAAATGCCTACAAACAAAGCTAAAGACTTGTTAGAATCTGTATTTGTATATTGCAAAAAATATCCACTTTATTTTGCTAAGCTAACATCGTACTTGGGAATTATAAGGGCACTTTTTAAAAATATACTTGATTCTTAATGGGATATATTGAAAATACAATGAATTATACTGACGATAGGCCTCGACATTACATAATAGTTAATAAATGATGATATTTAAACCAGTTCCAGTGATCAAGAAACTTCAGAACAGCTAACAGCAGTATTTTCGAACAGTGTAACCAACGATGACATGTGAGAAATGCCACCGAGGTCACCATTCAGGAGTCAGGAGTCAGGAGTCAGTCAGGAGTCAGGGGTCAAAAGTCGGAGGGACTGTTGCATCAGCCCAACTAGATAAGAATTAATTGTTCAATGGCACGCATTGCACTAAATATTTGAATATATATATACCTATATACACGTGTATGTGTGTGGATATGGGAGGGCTCTTCCCGTTAATCGGATAAAATTCATAATTATTGTTATTACTGTCATTTTTCTAATGACTTGCGTGTACTTTTCTATTAAGATGAGCTATCAAACGCACTTCTGCCCAACTGCGCTTGACTTGTTTGTTTATTTAGTTTATATTCGGTTCTTCTCCCCCCGCCCCGCCCCGCATTTTTTTTTTTTTTGTGGTTGAAATCACTATGATTCCGGGGGCTTAAATGCTAATGCTAATGTCACCATCCCTCGCATCTTCGATGGCCACGCAACGCACGCGTAAATTATGTAATTAAAATTCCGCACCTTAATTCGGGCAATTTATTACACGAGCTTTTGACTAATTGGATAACGATCTTTCACCATGTCCACTAAATACGCTCTGTGTCCCGGCATATATACTATATATATATATATTCATATATATATATTCATATATATATATATGTGGAGTGTGCTTATGAGTTCATAAGCGATTGCATTCACCGATAAGCCGGCGATTAATTGAATTTCCACCGCGTGAGCTGACAAAGGTGTGTGGAATCCCAGGGAGTGATTAACTATATGGACACCTCCGAGGCCTAGGGGATGGAAGTAATAATAACTGTAATATATTCTATATGAATTCATAAATTAAGTGGGCAGATGAGATCCTTTTTGTTTCTATGGAAGTATATCCAATTTATAGAATCCTTCCTTCGCAGTTTTTTTTTTTTGGAGTATTGGGTAGGTTTATTTATTTAAGCAAGAAATTGGGACTTTTTATATATTAAACAGGTTTGCTGATCCCTTAACTCAAAGGCAGAGCCAAAGGAAATTTGCCAAGTAAGGAAAGTGATCGCTTTTCACCTCCAGATCCAGCCTTAGTTGCATTTACCACTTCCGTTCTAGCTACAGATACTCTTTCATTTCCACTTCCACTTACATTCCCAGTAGGTGCGTTGTCTTTACATGTATATCCTGGGGTGGACTCAAGTAAGGATCTTCAAAAGCTTAATAATAAATAATTATTAAATAGCAATTAAATGAACTTCTTCGACTCGAACCATCCAAGAGGAGCGATCAGTCTGCACAAGGATCTCTATCAGACGGAACCCGATCGGATCATGTTGACGATTGTTTATAAATACTCGTAAATATTTCAAGGTATTCTTTACCATTTAATTTTATCAGCATAAAATTATAAAATATATATATATAAAATAAATATATATAAAATATAAATTATGTATATTTAAAGTTTAATTAAAATATTATGAAGTCTTATTTCTATTATACATTTTAAAGAATAAATCACTTAAATGCCCATATTAAATAACACATATATACGTATGTTTTGGAAATTTCCCCCCAAAACAACTTGACTATTATCCAGACCTTACGGCATTATATTTTCCCAATTAAAAAGTGGCTTAAAAAATGACAGTCGTCAGGTGGCATTTTTTGCGCTTTAAAATTGCTTTTTATTTTTATCGTTTATATTGTTGTATATGGTCACGTTCTGGTCAATAATTCGCACAGCCATTGATGGAAATTAAAACACAAATCAAGCTAGAACCAGCGGCGGTATGAGCAATTTTCATACAAAAAAGCGGCAATTGAATGAGTCAGCAGGTGAGTTTCGGCCCAAAAGGTGAGAGAAGTGGGTCTAAAAATAGACGAAGCGTACACGAATCCCCACTATATGGCGGTGGCAGGGTCAACGGAGGGCCTTTGGCATTCCGAACACGTGGAGCCGATTGAGCGGGCCCCGATTATAATGACGATTTCAAACGATTTTAGCCGATTTCAGCGGCTTGGCGGCTTCAGTTCGGTTCCGCTGCTCAGCGAAAAATGTTGTGGGGCGCCGACAACTAATTTATACTATATAAACGCGATATAGCTGCCCCGATTTCGAAGCACAGGTTCCTGTATTTGCATATTGGTCATGGCCCTTCATCGCGAACTATTGACCCTTCTGCTGGCCGCTATTTTCATCCATGTGGTAAGTCCTTGGCGGGAAAATCAATAGAAGAAACAAAGCTAAACAAGCTAAAGCCAAGAAAGTGCTTTCATTTATTATAAATCAAAATAAATTCCAAAAAAGTTTGTTTTTTAAGTTCAGTTTTACATAGTTTAGTGTTAATAATATTCTATAATATAATAATATATAATTTTTTAATAATATTCTTTGCAGACTCTGTCTTTGGAGTTCATGGATGAAGGCGTCCTGGCCAACGACGAAGCTCACTATCTGAGCGATGGAGAGGAGTCCTCCGCCGAGGTGCCAGGCATAATAACGGGCTACACCAGGGACACCATTGCACATTTTAGTCCTCGCAAGGCGGAGGCAGGCTTCCGGCAGCTATGGGAGCGAGTTCCTCTCCAAAAAGTCGATGTGATCAAGCGGCGATAGGCACTTACTCAAAGTCACGACCAACTAGGCAATTAACCCTTAAAAAAACAAAGAAATAAATTAACTAACAAAAGGAAGTGAGTGCAGAAATTACGATTATTTAATAATACCTCAAAATATTTGAAATTATTATATATAACATTTTTTTTTTGTGTAACATGCATTAGTGTAATAATAAAATGCTAAAATGTAACTACTTTTAAATGAACTCAAATAAAATAGTAAGAATGCAGAAATATTCACGATTATTGAGTTTAAGTGCATTAACATTTGTTTCCTTCTTTCTCGCTCTCCATTCCAAGCTTTGCCTGCAATGTGCATTTAGTAGCGAACGAGAGAGTTTCTTTTTCGCTTTATTCTCTGAGAGAGCTTCGCTTTTGAGAGAGGAACATTAAAGGATATACAGCAGTCGTATGTACGATTTCAGGTTGAAAATATGCTATATTTGTCTGCAGAAAACTTTAAACACTAAGCACCTAACAATAAATGTTATTTTTAATGAAATTTTCTATTTGATTTATAAATTACAAATTAAAACCATTTTAACGATTTTATTTTCACATTTTAAAAGAAGAAAAATCTTTAAGACAATCCAAGTTCTGTGGCACTGGTAGTGTTTCTATTTTTTTTGTGGGTCGGACCTTTTTGGTCTTTGGCCCAGAGGCCATTTCCCAACCCAATTTCGCCCCCATTTTCCGCCCACCAATCAGCCCCCAAACCTCAGACCCAGTAGTTCTTAGAAAAGTAATAAAAAAAAATACAAGTAGAGAGCCAAGAACTGTGGAAAAAAGCGGCCGTTCTGGGGTAAAAACTTTTTTATTTTCATTTTGTTTTAAGCAATGGAAGAGGAGACAAAAAAAAAACAGAAAGAAAGAAAAGTGAGACCAACTGTGTTTCTGTTTTGGGCTTTTTTCTTCTATAATTTTTGTTGTTTTTGGGTTGTTTCTTCTTTGTTTTGTAGAAAAATGCACAAGTTTTATGGTAGCATAAAAGTTTTTGTGGGCAAAACTTTGCACTTGTCTTGCCCGAAAGGGTTTTACAATGATGCATCCCGCGCACACCGAGTCCAAGTGGGCGTGTCGAGCACTTAATATTTCTGGCATATCATTAGGCGAACAATATATATGTATATATCCCGAAACTGATTTTGGGCGAGAGCAAAGTTTCGGTTTTTTTTTTTCTTTCTTTCTTTTTTTTTTTTGGGGACACACTCCGCTGTATGGGGGTTACTTAGCCCCCGGAGGCTGACCACCACACAGGGCGGGCGTGGGGAGGGAGCGGAAATGGCTATGGCTGGCATGCATTATCATTAAAATAAATTATTTCGAGGAGTCCAGTGTGCCGGCCACAAAACTAAAACGCATTTTGCACGTCTTGTGTGCGAGAATTTTTTACACGATTTTTACAACTTTTTTTGCGGTTAGCGCTAAGTACACGGCGAGCGAGAGCATTCTGTTTTCGGGGGTGGCTCGGCCGAAAGATAAAAAGTCAAGCTGAATGCGTTTAGAGTTAGAATGTAGCATTTAGTTAACCCGCAAGACGTCGTCACAAGAAATAACTTTGCATACTTTCCGGCGGCCAGCTCATGTTAAATACTAATGCAGGCAGGGGGGCACCGCCATCAAAAGACAATGAAAACGAGCGAGAGGAGCCCAGGCTCGGGCCTGGCCACGTAATTTCTCAAGTAACCCAACCACGTAAAGCATAAAATATTTGCCTTTGAGTCCGGCCGGAGTCCGAAAAGTATGGCCAAGACCAAGAAGTTGTGGGGCCGAAGCCGAAAATGCCGCAAAAACAAGTTGCAGGCCGCTCTCTTCTCATTTGAATACCACCAACGGGGCAACTCTCGGACATGCAAACAACTTTGACCACGCATTCGTTCTGAAGAATCAACTCAAGAATACTCTTCAAGAAATTCCCTCGAGAATATGAGAAGTTGCATGAAAATAGCTTGGAAAATAATATGATAAGATAAGAACCTTTAGAACGTCTTTATAATAAAATATAGTAGCAAGAGATGGTACGATTCGATCTCATCTTGGCAGGATGTCTTCAAAACTAACCACATATTTAGTATCCCAAGATTCAGACTTTTATCATTAAAACTAAGCCAGCTGGGAACATATTTAAACAATTATTAAATATATATAAAAGAGTATTTCTTCAGTTCGAAAATGCTCTTAAATACCCTCTCCGGAAAGGGCTGGCCAAATAGGCTACAGAAGAAGCTGGACCTTCGAGGTGACGATGCCAAGTCAGGGACAGGAGCTGGAGCTGGAGCTGGAGCCAGTTGAGTGGCCACATGCTTCATGCTGCCAGGCACATGCAATTTGTAAGCCAAAGCGCATAATTTACAACGTCTTCTCCTCGTCGGGGTGTTGAGACGTAGCCCTTGGACCCCTAGATACTCCCGGGTGCACTGGGCACTGGCCAATGAAGTGTCGGTTGCGGCCAGTTCATCGGAGGAGCACTGCACTTGTCATGGACCGGTGACCGGTGACCGGTGCCCCTGTCTTCCAAAATCGCTCGAAGTGGGGTCCGAAGGTGTCCGACCGGCTCACACCGATTGTGGTTGCTTAGGGCTGCAATTCATTACAAAATAAATAAATAGGAAAAGTAAACAAATGTCGGAGATTAACCATTGAAATGTTAAGCACGGGCTTCTTTCAAATATTTCGTGGTTGTTTTAGGTGGAATAAATACTTTTTCTGAATACTCTACCTATATTCAGCGAGGACTCGGTCTCATTTGCATGTGAATCCCGTGAATCCTCGGTGGCTGTCAGAACTACTTACTTACTTACTTACCGGCCTATCTGCTGACTTAGTTCTTGAGTTTATTTTTTCGGGGATCCTTCCGCCACGCCACGCCACGCCGCTGCACGGGAAAAAGGCAAAAGGATTCGCGTGGGCTTAAGTGTCGTCCTGCCCGGCGAGCGGCAGGAAGCGGCGCAGAAGGAGTGGCGAGTCAAGTGGCCATGGGCACGAGCAAAGCGGTGTCCGCAAGAAAATAACTTGTAGCAAATTAAGTTTGTTAGTAATTAGAACACCACTAAGGACACCTGAGCGCCGGCTGAATTTATACTCCGGCCCGTGGAAGGAAGGCAGGCAGGCAGGACACAACACACAACAATTAAACCCGCCTCGGAGGCGGCATCTACCTCCGTTTTCGGCAGGCCAGGGTCCTCGCTCCTTTCTCCTTTCTCAGGTATCCTGCAAAGTAACAAAAGTTCTCTCCGAGTCGCCTTGTCGAAAATTCCTCAACTCGAAAGTTGCCAACTTTGATGTCCAGGAGAACTTGGAAAAGGAGATGCATTTTTTTGGGCGGCAGGAGGAGGGCGACCGACCGTCAAGTGCATGCCAGAACATTGGCCGGTTGTTCCTTAACCCACTGAGTAAACCAAACTGCTCTTAATTTCCCCCAAAAATATAATAATTAATTTCTCTGTGAAACCTTTGGGCAGACAATCAAATGTGTAGAGCTTAAAAATCGGAAGAGTTTCACCATATCCTGTATGCCGGTTGTGACCACACTTTCCCTGTACTGTCTTTAGGGGGTTAACCCTACAAAGCCCCCGTTGCAAGTGCAAAAGTTTGGCAGCTTAAGGAGCAGTTCAGCAGCTCGGTTCGGGCCAGGTTCAGGCAGCATTCAGTTGACCCGAGGACAACAAGTACAAGTATTTTGCGGCGTGCATGGGACAGGACAGGAGCTGGGCCAAGGAAGGACCTCCTCACATTAGCAGACGGATAAGCGATGCTCTTGGGCAGCTTGGCCCGGCCAGGATCCCCACAGAAACGAAGCCCAACCACATATTTATTTATTTAAATTGTATTTATTTTAAGGAAACTAAAAGTAAAGGTAATTCCACAAGTTCACACTGACACTGAGGGGCTTAACGACTACAAATCGAGAAGGTATCCCTATTCCTGTTATCTTTATCTTGGAAATTAAAACAATCTTCAAACATTTCACATGAGCTATAAGTATCAAGACGAATATTACTTTAAATACATCTAATTCTTGACTTAAGCAATTGGAAATTCTTGCAAAATCTCGATTACTACTTGTGTCCAGCCCTCTTCCGCATCATCAGCAGCTCCTTGGCCTCGTTGATCTTGGAGGCCAGGTACGGCGAGCCACCGCGGTCCGGATGGTTGATCAGCATCACCCGTCGATGGGCTTCACGGATTCGCACTGGCGGGGAGCTGATGCCAATGCCCAGGATCTGAGACGCCTCACGAGGCGTCATCCGGCTCTAAAAGTTTACAATTTCTATAATAATTAAATTAAATTATAATTATTTCATACCAGGAAACCTCCGCGGTAGTACTGCCTGGCACCGAGACTCGACCACAGCTGGCTGATCCGTGTAGCGGGGGAGCGGCGCAGTAGCATTTGGACGAAAACGCCACAGATCCCCACACCCACGCCCAGGCCCACGCCCACCAGCAGCCACTGTGAAGGCCACTGCCCAACGGCCTTGCCGCTCACTTTTCCCACATTATTCTGCATTTGATATCGGAATCGAAGGGGGATCGGAGTTGTGTCGTCGTCGTCGTCTACGAAATGCTTAGCTGGCAGGACATAAAACACACAGGCAAGGTGATTGTTCAAATACATTTATATATACATTATATTGTATATAATATATAGAATATATATATATAGAATATAAATATAATATAAAAATTTATTAAACTATATATTTACGTTGACACCAAAAGCGTGAATGCACGTCACCTTTTGCTAGGCTTATTGTCAGCTTGGATAAATTTCTTAGTATATATAATATAAATATGTTAAATAATAGAGTATAAATATTAAGAGTTTGACAATTATTACCACTAATATGTATTTTATAAATATGTATTTTATAAAGTATATAAAAAAAATATACAACAAAAGCCTTGAACACATGCATATTGAATTGCCAAAGTTTTCGCCTTAAAGTTTCCGTTGAAGCCTCCTTAAGGTCCTTCAGTCTCTCTCACTTTCACTGAATTAACACCAAATTAATTTTCGTCTCAGGACATACGCAGGATACAAATACCAATACAGATATATATACATACATATATAAACTGAAGCTTTTTGCACATGAATACATTTCGAACACACTTGAGTGCAGCGATTGAATTTGAAACACAAACGACAAATGCCGGCAATCAAGTCGAGCCGAGGCGAGAGGGAAAATGGAAAATGAACTCCGCAGGAAGCTGGGGGCAGGATATGGGGACTATAATCAATATGCGGCGCAGTCAATAAAGGCGGGCGGACGGAGGCGAAGGAGCAACAATTACGAGTCCTTTGGGGCCCCATAGTTTTGCAGTGCGTCGTCGTCGTCGTCGTTGGTTAAATGATGTGTAATCGTCTTATGTGCACTCGAATGCCTTTTGGCTTCTAATACGGCCAGGATCAAGGACCCGGGCGATGAGTGGCCCGGGACAAAGGCCGGACTTCAGAGCGCCCAAGAGGCAGCCCAGGACGCAGGACCTCACAAAAGAAAACTTTGCCATAGGCTGACCTCAAAATGCACAGTCTGGGCGGCATGGGCGGCATGGTCGGCCATGGGAACATGGGCAAACTTTAATTTACAATCAATTCAGGCGTGAATAATAAACCACAAGAAACCCAGCACTGAAGTGAAAGTGTTGTCCTTTGTCCTTTTCGTCCTCCTCAAATTTAGTTACAACACAACACACACCGAGCTGCGAACACCGAACACGGAAAGTTTGCTGGCAAGTTTTGCTGGCAAACAAACAAAGCCCAGGAGTGGCGCCCAATCTCCGCCAGAAACCGCAACACTTCCGCCACTCCAGAGTCCGAGGACTCTGGCATCCTGTCCGGCTCTGGCTCGCTGTCGTCCTCCTCCTCGGCTATCAATATTGTTTTCCTATTAAATTGATCATTGGTCAGTCAACAATTGCGGCTACCCAGAAGGACACAGAGCAGGCCAAAGGAAGGTCCTTTGTCCAGGCACTGACCAAAAAAGTTTATTCGAACTTTTTTTACTTTGCAGCAGCAGCTCTTTAAAAAGTTATATGACAACCAATAAAAGGACTCGCTTTGAGGTTCTTAAACAAATAAATAAAAGACAAACTCAATTATGTTCCGGCCTTAGTTTTTTATAAAAGGCCATAGAAATTATCCATTTGTACCTTTTCCAGCCTTGGAGTTATCGTAAAAATGTTTATAATTATTTTTAAGATATAGTTTACCAGAAACAATATCAGCAAGAAGAGGCTTGTAATTTGTGTGGCCTTCAGCCCATGTCAATCAATTGTGGCTATAATTCCGTTCAGGCAAGAAGGTCCTTCCACCAAGACAGTTGCCTACTTACTTGCGGCCAGGCGGAGGCAGTCAATCAGTCAGCTCCTCTCCCTCCAGCTCTGCCTGTGTGACTTTGAGTCCTGTGAGCTGGAGCTGCTCTATTTGCTTCAACACCCAAGTGCAAATTAAATTCATTAGTCAACTTCCTCTGCCAGGGCAGGGGCGGGCAATGTGTGTGTGCTGTCAATTCAGACGGATTTGAAGTCAACTCAATTTGAAATCAATAGTGTGTGAATAATCCTTTCACACCGACGCACACACGCACACATACCCATTCCATGTCCCTGGGGAGCTGCATCTGCTGCAAGGATTGTCTAGTCTGGATGGCTGGCTAAATGGATGGATGGATGGATGGATGGATGGCTGGTTGGATGGGCACTCGAAAGCGTTTTTGCATCGATTGCACTTCATATCAGCCCAGTCAGCCAGAGTCATTCGTTCATTCGCTCATTCGTTCATTCGTTCAGTCAGTCAGTCAAGGAGGCCGTTTATTCATGCCACTCGCATATGTTGCATCATCGTTTTTCGGGGAACTGGCAACCGGCAACTGGCAACTGGTAACTGGGAACCGGCAACTGGGGGATCCCCAAGTAGACATGGCAACCAAAAAAGGGCAAGCCATTAAGCGATGACGACGATGCCAGTATTTGAGCAATTCAATGGCATTGCAGACCTGCACACTGAGAGAAATAGTAGCTGATATATAGGAGCTTACCTATGAGTACCTTTCAGTAGCGAACGGGAGAGAAGTTCTCGGGAGAAGTTCATCACGCGAGGCCGCTCTTTTAAAAATCTCTCCGTTTATTTTAAGGCTTAATTTGAGCAGTAAAGCTGAGAAATATATTTGTAATTATTAGAGCTAATAGATTTCTTCACGTGTACAGGCAGTACCCAAACACAGCTGCAGCACTTCAGCCCCCGTCGAGTGGCAAGCAATGAGCTATGCATGCAATTCAAGTGCCACATCTGCAACTGCAACTGCAACTGGAAATTCAATGGCAATGGTAATGGCAATTGCAGCGACTGCTTTCCGATTCCCAGAGAAACCCAAAAAAGAGCCCGGACCCCCGAAAAATGTGGCGGAGAGAGGTAAGCGAGGGCAATTCCCATGTGGCGCCACTTCTGGCATCTGTTTGCGCCCGTAATTGTGCATAATTGAGTTGAGGTTGTTGTTGGGGGGATGGAAAGGACCTAGGCTCATATCGGTTCACCCAAAAATTATAATACAAATCAAATGGTCACAACGAATTAAAGGGGATCGTATTCCAGAGATAATGCCAAGGAAAGTATATAGTATATCTCTCACAATGTCAAGCTGAAAAAGCAATGAAGCTGATTTAACGAAGTTTTCTAAGGAAAAGAGGAGGCCTTGACTTGGCTGTTGTTGAGCCTGACAGGCTTTAACCCGTATAGACTTCAGTTTTCGTTCGGTATTCGTTTGAGTAGCACACGCACACGTAGCTACATTCCTGAGAAAAAAAGAAAATGGACTTTGATCTGGGCCTAGAGCTACCAGAGATCAACCGCAGCCCGCTCCAGCATCTGCTGAACGTGGCCTACGCCCTTGGTCAGATTCTGCGCGCTCTCTGGAAGCTAATGGGGAACAATCTCGCCAATGCCCCTATGATGCATGAAGTGTATGCCCAGAAATATAATTTCTAGTATTTATTGATTCACCATTCCTTGCAGCTCCAGGCGGAGGCGGCATCGACATCATTACGACCAGGGTGGCGATGGTGACTTTCTGCGAAACGGGGAGAAGGTACTGGGCGAGGAGGATGAGCAGTCGGTGTATTATCCCCGGCTGGTGAGCGCTGTGTGTGGCTTTCCCAAGGACAGTGACATATATCCGCTGTATAAGCACGGCAAGTTCGGCGAGGATGCCTGGTTCACCGGCTCCTCGCCGTATGCCGACACACTGGGCGTCGCCGACGGCGTCGGGGGCTGGCGGTCGTACGGCATCGATGCCGGTCAGTTCAGTATGTTTTTTATGCGATCCTGCCGCCGTCTCGCCTCCCATCGAAGCTTCAATGCCCGGCTCTTGGGCCAGCTGCTGAGTTACGCCTACTTGGATATTTTGGAGCAGAAATGCCCCGTCCTGGGCAGCTGCACCGTCTGCCTGGTGTCGCTGAATCGCGAGGAGAGCACCATTTATACGGCGAATATCGGGGACAGCGGCTTCCTGGCGGTGCGGGACGGCCGCATCCTGGCCAAGTCCTACGAGCAGCAGCATCAGTTCAATATGCCCTTCCAACTGACCGCTCCGCCGCCCTGCCTGGGCAACAGTTGCCTCATGGACTCGCCGGACTGTGCCGTTCGCCAGCAGTTCGAGACACGACCCGGCGACATGGTGCTCCTGGGCTCCGACGGTGTCTTCGATAATGTGCCGCTGGACCTGATGCTTCTGGTCCTCGACGAGATGTCCGGCGTCGACGATCCGACGCTCCTCCAGATGGCCGCCAATTCGTTGGCCCTGATAGCCCGGTCCCTGAGTAGGAATCCGTCGTTCGATTCGCCGTTTAGCCAGCATGCCCGGAAGTTGAATATCCTGTCGTCAGGCGGCAAGCCGGATGACATAACGGTCATAGTGGCCAGTGTTGTCTAATCTGCGCTGTTGGGGAAAGCCCCTCTTTCCGCCCAGCAACATTCTCTGTCCGGTGTCCTTAATTTTAGTTTCTAAAATGCAGAAGAATGCTACGAAGAATCTATTTGGAGTCTATACAAATTATCTAAGGAATCTATGAAAATTCATTGAAGAATCCATGAGGAAAGTTTTGGAATTATTTGAGGAGTCAATGGGGAATATATGAGTATATCTGTGAAAAACCTATGCACAATCTTCGAGAGCTCTATGAGGAATATACACAAAATCGTGCAAGAGTCTCTGATAAATCTATGAGGAAACTATGCTTTGAAGAATCTATGAAAAACCAATGAAGAGTCTATGAAAATGCATTAAAGAATCTATGAGGTAACTATGAGGAATCTAGAAGATATCTTTGAAGTGCCTATGAGGAATATACATATAATCTTTGAAGAGTCTGCGATGAATCCATGAAATGTTTTTGAGAAACCTGAAGAATCTCTGAGGAATACATGAATAATCAATGAACAATCTGTGTGAAAAAGGAGCCTTTTTAAGCTTGCCTCTCCAACTGGGCTTCCTGTTTATAAGTTTTAGTTATAGTGGCATTCATTCCATTGTATTCAAAATATTACAAAATTGTTTAAGTGTAACACAATTGTAGTTTTCCTGCCCCTAATTTAATGTAGTTCATATTTCAGAGTATTTATTCCTTAAATACTTGCCTTTAATATATATTATTTATGTATTTACATTTCCCAATCAGTTAGCGCTCAGGTTCGGGCCAAGTTTTTGGCCTTACCCAAGTAAGAGGCACTTAAAATGCTGCAAACAAAAAAGTAAAGTGCAGTAAGTAAGTGACATACACACGCACACACGAAACTCATAAAAATGCTTTGTGGCTGCTCTTTTATTTTTTTTTTTTTATATTTTTCGTGAGGTTTCCCACTCCCCCAAAAAGGCAGAATCCTTTGCCTTTGATTTCGCCTTTTTGTTTGTTTTCGGTGCAAAAAACTTTACAAAGCATTAACACCTCATAGATGGGGCAGACACAAAAGGCACGGCGGGGAACACAAGGCAAAAAAAAAAAAAATCAAGTTAAAAGCCACAAAACTCCAAACTCAAATATCGTATGTCACGTCACACATTGGCAGGACGAAAAGGACGAGGACAACGAAGGCGACGCTGCCTGCAGCAAGTGCACGTAGATGCTGGAAATTTGATTAAGTTTATTAGGGCCACGGAACTCCCCTGACATTCTGTCGAGATTTTCTGCCTTTTTTAAGCTTTCAGCTTTGCGCTTGCACTATATTGAACACTTTGTTTTTTTTTACTCCCCAAGGAGCCAAGGATCAAAGGATGGTCCAACTATTAATGAGGAATTTTTCAGCAATATTATTTAATAACTTGTATATGAAAATACTATTAATGTTGATGCTTAAAATCTGTTAAAAGTGGATATTGAACGAATTATGACACTATAATGATTTTGGTAAGGATTGACACTTGCATTCTTTTTATTATTATTACTTTTTCCATCCCAAGTTAAGCGTTCTTATTACTTATCAATTATTTCTCGTTTTTCTTATTTTTCTATATATAAAACTAGTTGCAAAGATGACTTAGAAGACCTATATCTTGTCATTATCTGATATTTTCGGACATCCTTTCTCCGGGCAGTGAAAACTTTGGGGACCCAACTGAACCCAAAGTGGTGGACGGAGATGGAAATAGTTTTATTTCAATTAACAAGAGAAATTCGATGAGTTTATTTGTTGTGCGTGTGTGCAAGTTGGAAAATTCATTCGGCGTTTAATGCGACACAAGATAAGAGCGATGGCGACGGCCAAGAATTTAATGTTTCGTTGTCCTGTTACAAGGGTCCTTTTTCAAGGCAAGTGTGGAGTGTGGAGTGTGTGTGTGTGTGTGTGTGCGATAATGTTGTCAGATAATAAACTGGGAAAATTACAAAATTACAATCAAACATGGAAAATGGGAAATGGGGAATGGCAAAGGCAAGCGGAACCCATACGAGAGGGATGTCCCGTAGAAGTGGATCCCTTATTGGAGGGGGTTTATAGTGGAGTTTTATATGTTAGGGAAAAAGGGGGGAGGGGAAGAGGAGGGTTGGGGAAGTGGAAGAATAATGCTGCTAATGGCGGACCATTGTCGTCCTCGTCCACGTCCGTCGTAACCCTTACCCTCTCCCGAATTTTATGGCCCAGAATTGCGCAAACATTTCACGATTAACGTAAATTTGCCGCCACAAAACTATTCAATTGAAAGTTATTTACGTTTATTGTTTTCATCCCAGATATATCCTTGGAACTATGTTTAAGAAATTATTAGTAAATAAAATATATAAATACATCTAGAATATTATATGTACATATTTCCTTTATATTCCTCTCTGTTATTTATATTATATTTTGCTTAACTTTAATCCCTTGGATGCTCTTAAAGCTGAACAATTAGGCATCGGTTTGATTTATGGCCAAATACCATTAAGAGCCCTGCCAAGGCCATCGATTCCCTCCCTCAGTTCCAGTTCCAGTTCCAGATCCAGAGTCTGGCCAAATCTATACTTCCGTTGTTAATCATTGGCATCACTTAACGGCCCCTTCCGTCTTCCGTTCCGTTCCTTTCCTTTCCTTTCCTCTCCTTTCCTTTCCTTTCCGAGGAATGCAATCAGCCAGAGGATCCTGGTATTATTCCAAGTGCTTTTTCCTCCTTCTCGAAGGAAGCGAGCGACCAACAGCGAACACGCCCTTCAATTACAAATCACGGGACAGGCAGGACTCGGCTGCGCAGATAATCTGCTAAAGGACTTCCGCCCAGAGAGAGTGAGAGAGACATCCACGGAGACACGGAGACACGGAGAGTGTGCACGGCACTGTAACTGAAATCGCAATGATATACGGCCGTGAAATCGAATCGCAAAACGGGTACGGGAACTACGGGAGCTACGGGGCACAAAAGGCTTCCTCCAGGACAACTCCGATCCCATCTCATCGGCTTCGGATTCCTTGAGCCGCTCGACAAAATCAACAGACTATGGCCAAAGACCCGCCAGACTTGGAGACTTCTCAGTTGGCGTCGTTGCACAAAGGCATTGAGTGCACCGAAAAAAAAGATGCCAATATTATGGAAAACATATTTGAAAACCTTGCAAGAAGAGTCTTTTATAATAATATTATTTCATTCATTTTTTATTTAATTATAAGTATTTTTCTTATATTTTATTTCTCTTCCAAGCGAAGGATTTTTATTATTATTTTATTATTTTCATTATTATCTTGGAACTTCTCTTTAATATATATGTTTTAGGGTTAGTTTGTAATTGTTCGTATTATTGTTTTTATTTAGAAATATATCTTATTCTAAAATTGTTTTGTGGCAGTGTTTTTTCTCGATTTCTTGGCCGGCGCAGCCAGAAAGAATTTATTGCCCCTTAAGGCCGTGTAGCGTGTCCGAAGGACTCAGCGGGTTGCATGTTCTCCATCCTCACTCCTGCCAGATTCCCCTTAGTAACTCAAAGACCTCCGAGAGCAGCGAGAATCCTTCGTCCTTTCAGCGTGCATTTTCGGCGGCCGTGTTGAAATTGACAGCAAAATAATTGCTTGATTATTTATGAGACGCGACTTGGCCAGACATAGGCCAGGAGCCAGAAGCCAGGAGCCAGGAGCCTGGAGCATAGCGATTTGTTTGCCAGAGAATAGAAGAGAAAAGAGGCCTCTGGCCGTCCAAGCCAGATTGCTAACCAAATAGTTATTCAAGAAATTCAAATTGTGGTAATTAAAAATGGTCACACACACATGCTGGGGCAGGACTTGACATATGGGAGCCAGCATCAAAATCAGAGCCAGGCCCAGGAGTCACAGTCGGCATCCGCATCCGAATCCAAATCCAAATCAGGAGCAGAAACAGGACCTGCACCGGTTGACGTGGCCAGGGCAAGGAGCTTTGGCTTGGCCTGCGGCTGGCTGTTATTATTTTTGTCACTGACAAAGCAAATCACCAGAAACCAACAAAGGGTCTCGGCCTCTGGTCTCCGTTCTCCATTCACCATTCTCCTCCTGGTTCAACTCCTTCTTTCGGATAGCCCCTCGGAGCGCCGCAACACGAGGCGTAACAAACGATGCCGCAGAAAAACCTCATAGGCCCGGGCTCAGTTTCAGGCCCCTAGAACTCAGAGAGCCCCGGACTTACACTGGCAGAAATCGTTGCATCTAAGATGGCTTGAAAATTACCTCAGCCTTCTTTTTTAATTCGAAGTTCACGCTAACCTCCAGTTATTTGTAAATATATTTATGTGGCAGTAATAAAAATGTTGATTTTTTAAGGTAGTAAGTTCCTAAATATTTTTTCGTTTCAATTTGGAAGTTATAACTAAGTATAAAGCTAACAGCTGGACGTAACTTTAACCTCCAGTTATCAAAGTATACATATAAATTAACTATTTTAACTATTGTAACTATTGTAGATCCATATAAATTGAAAACTATAAACGTTTCTCTACCATATTCTTAGGAAATAAAAGTTCAGGTTAAACTAACAGCTGCTTGACTTGACTCCAAACCTCCAGTTACTTATAAAGTTTTTTATTCATTTATTTACACATATATATATATTATTTTATTTAGTATTTCTGCTCTTAATTTTGTTTTTAAAATATTGATAATATTAGAAACGATAAACATTTCGCTTCTACCACTTGGGAATCATAAGTTCAGGTTAAGCTCTGTGAATTCCCATCCGCTGTTAGTGAATAGCATTTGTTTGTAATAAAATATATACATATATGCTTCGAGTATATAATTTTATAAAATTAATAAGAAATATATATATTTTTCCATAATTTTAATATTTTTGTCGAGTGCATCCTTCAGGGTCTACCAACTGCGGGGCAATTTTCCTGTTGAATTATGAGGATATTTGTTTCGTCATGAAAGATTGGCCCCGCTACCGGTACCAGTAGCAGTTCCCAGTTCCCCACTTCCTAGTTCCCCACTTCCCAGTTCCCCACTTCCCGGTTACCAGTTACCATTTCCTCTCACTCTAATCCCTTTGGCCGGCCAGCAAATGGGGCCAACTGTACATTTCTTTCTCTCCGGCTTTCATCTTCTTGTGGAGAGGGCTTTCCCTCCATCTGGGAGGAGGCGGTGTTTTCAATTTGCATTGGACCTGGACCGAAGCCCGGCCACAAAAACAGAGAGCTAAGCAGAGAGGAGAATCGTCAACTTTGCCTTCGTCGTGAGCTTACCAAATGCACTGCAAGTGAAATGCACTCCACTGACTTTTGGGGTCGGTTGGGTTCGTGAACCATAACCGGACAGGGAAGGGAGGGGACAAGAGAGCCCACCAGGAGCAGGAGCAGGAGCAGGAGCAGGAGCAGGAGCAGGAGCACACATGTAACACATGAGTCTTAGGCAGGACCCATGGCCTGGACGATTGCATCTACAATTCATAGAAATTTCAAACGATGCGTAAACGAAAACGGAAAATGCAGCCCAACGTCTGAGGAGGAGGATGATTGTCCCTAGGAAAAATGAGTGGGAAAGCTGGCGGGAAAGCTGTCGGGCTGGAGAAGGAAAACTCGGAGAAGCACTCGGACTAGGACTGGGACGGAGAATGGGACTGGGACTGGGACTTTGACTGGTACTGGTACTGGGACCCAGTAGAAAGTAAACGAATTGTGGCCATGGCCAAAAATTGCGTTTACTGTTGCGTTTCTGAAATGCATGCGAATGGGGGAAATGGGGGGAAATGGGGGATGTGGGGGGAGTGGGATTGGGGCCAAGGTGGAGGTGGAGCCAGTCCGAAATCCGACTTTGGTTGATGATGAGTGTCGTTATCGTTTTGTGGAGTTTTGTGTGTTTACCAGCACCCCCACCCTTCGTCCCTGGTCAGGCTTGGTAGGATATTCTAACTGCAAGTTGAATTTGCATTTCGATATGTGGCACCGAGCCAGCCCACAAAACAATCAAGAAAAGCAATTGGTGCACTCTCCGAAACGAGGCAGTGGTGGGCAGCCATAGGAGCCCCCTGAGCCGGAAAAGCGTCGTCAGTCGGACGATGATGTAGCTGCACGGATTGATTTACGTTCGAAAAGATTTCTCAACTGTGCAACTCAGCCAGTGGTCTCTTTCACCCCTTTGGCCTAGGGATGTGTCATCTAAAATATATCGATAAGGATCCATAAATATTGAAATCATTTCTGGAAGAAAATATATTATACTAATTAATAATTAATATACTCTTGATCTAATTTTGTAAGAATGCCATTTAATATTACTTTTATAATAAACTAAATATCAGTATAAATAATAATCGATAAATATTGATTAAACATAGATCACATTTTATATATAATAGATAAAGACTTTACAGTTAAATATGTAACTTAACTTAACTCTTAGAAAATACTAAATACCCATCGATAGCTATAATATCGATATTTTCGAACGAAGCTAATAGTGATCTATCGATACTTTGGGCCAGCCCTACATGGAGCCAACGCTTACAACTCGAGCTTACATTTTTCTATATGTTTTGTTTCTGTTTGCTGTTTTCGGGTCTCTCGGCCTGACGACTGAGATTTATCAAAAGGTAATTTATATATGTGGGTGTCTAATTTATATATGCAACTATGCCGGGTTCCCAAACACACACACACATATATATATACACTTGCCCTTACCCTGATCCTGATCCAAGCTGTTTGCCCTGCTGTCTGTTTGGCTTTTAGGGCCCTTGGCCCTCTCGGTGCGTTTTGCATTTTGCATTTTATGTACGTATACGCAACATTTTTAAGAGTATTTCGTTGAGAATAAATCGCCTGCCCAAGCATGACACATGACCGAAAAGCTTCGAGATGGAGTTGGGCAATGGGAAAATCTGGGAAAATGCGAAAATGGGGAAAGTCCCCAAAAAGGGTGCAAAAGCGGAGACGGCTAAGTAAATAGTTTCAGATCCCATCAGAGATACTTTGCTCTCAGATTTTTCACAGGATTAATCTGTGCATTAAAATATTCCAATCAATTTTCAAGTATTTTGTATATGAAAAATATAACAAATATTCTTTTATATTTTATATATCGAATAGAGTGAGCTTTTCTTTATTATTTCCCTAATTTAATAATGCATTTAACGACATGGAAAAAAGAAAACAAAGGCAATTACTTTAGTATCCATTCAGGCTGGCCATTAAATTGATATTCGATATGGTCTTATTTTGTTCACCATCAAATGCAAATGCATAAATTCAATTTACCGAAAGGGAAAACAAAAAAATTGCATAATTTAACGCTGACACTCCCTGAAATTCCCCAAAGGACACGCCATATCCCCCAGTAAAAAATTGCAAATCGAATCGGGGCGCCAAACGAGCGAATAGCTCGCATTGGTATTGTGAAAAAAATACAGTAGCAGCGACAGATACAGATACAGATACAGGGGGAGGAAGGATATACTACATAGGAGGCGGAGGGGAGAATGGGGATTACATACCGAAACGTCAGCGGCACTCCGACGACAGTTACACGCCTAAGCCCTGGGCAGGAGGAGGTCCTGCCAGCCAGTCAGCCATCCTGCCTGCCAGCCTGCCTGCCTGCCTGCCTGCGCCTGCCTGCCGATGGTATAAACATTGTTGACATTTGCCAAACCTACTTTAATCACTTTTTAACCCCATTTGATACAGTGTCAACATGCATGGGGGCGGCTCATAAAATGGACATTCTCCTGCTGCCACACCGAATGTCCTTTTCGCGGCAGGAAAAAAAAAGAAATGCCAATGACAAATGCAGAAAGAAAGCAAAACCAACAAAAGCAAACAGCACAGGGCCAGGGCACTGCACATAAAACTGTGTCCAGCCAAAGGGGAGTTAACCCATTCATGATTAGCGGTCAATTTTTCAGCTTTCCTTTTCCTTTTAGCATTAATTAGGTGTTTCAAATAAGCCATTAAAAATGGTCTATAATAGCTACGTTTTAAAATCCATTTTTTTAAGAGATTAATAGTAACCTTAAAGTACCATTTACACCTACAAATATAAGAATATTGAATGCTATTATTTAACAGGAAAAATAAAACATTTTTAGAGCAATAAATAATTCAAAATACAACATTTGTTACCTTCAAGCTTACAACTATATTGTTACTATTAAATTCCTAATATTACTACTTATCTTCCCTAACAAATATTTACAATTATTATTTCGAATATTTAACATGTGATTCATACAATACAAAGATATACATATATTTATATAGCAGTTAAGGGCGATTTTTTCAGTGGGTTAAGCGGCGCTACGACTGCTAAGGGATGGGTCAAAGGACAGTGGCGATGTCCACGCCATGCTGACCCGTTGGCCCAGCTGCCAAAGCAATTGATTTACTGCACTTTGTTTGCCAAAAATTAATTGAGTTGATGACAAGTGCAATTGATTTATGCGGGACTCAAATGAGTGCGGACACAAATGGATGAACGAATGGATGGATGGATGGATGGATGGATGGCCGGGACACAGACACATAAAAGAAGGAGTCCAGGGGGAATGGGACTGAACACATGCGGGTCCTTTCAGATCGACACTATCCAACACTTCCGATGACACCTGGCCCTCTCTATGGGGAAAACCAAAAATAGAGCAAAACTCTGGGCAAAGATTTTACAGAAAATATAAAATAAAAGCACACGAATTTTTTCTCTCCGCTACCTGATCCTGGATTTTGGTTCATGTTTTGTCACGGAAGCGTGCTGCACACACATGTCCTGGCCCCGAAAAACCCAGCGAATGCCCGGCCACCACGTTTTAGGCCAGAAAAGCAGGAAAATTGTCCAAGGGGAGGGGCGGAGGCCTGGGATGGGTGGCGAAAAATCGTGGACGCAACGGAAATAAGCGCCAAGCGGATGCCAACAAACGAAGCAAATGATTCATTTCCGATGATGCGACAGCGAGCTGCGTCCTGCGTCCTTGCCAGGTCAGGCCAGAACATCTCCCCCAGGTTTTTCCAACCTCACCTCCACCTCCACCTCCACCCTCCCGCTCAAACCCGTGCGTCTGTCCACCAAAAATTTGCATGAAATGTGAAATCAAACGGCTCGCGGGCGGCGCAGCAAAACAAAATGGAACTAAGGCACTAAATACACTGTCCGAAAATATGTATTCAATCTTGGAATCATGGGAAATATTTAGGAAGTGTATAAGTACATTTTAGGCTAATATTATGTGAATAAAACGATTTTTTAAATGAGAAGGAAGTGTTAACTATTTGGGTGTGACTGGGCTTTATAAGAGAGTCACTTGGATACACTTTCTATAGACTTAAATAAATTTAGATTGTCGTTGTTTTATTTATTGATTTTATAAAAAATACACTAAGTATTTAACTAGCAAAAACCAGGGATCGATTATTTATCATATTTAATTTCCGTTTAAACATTTAAACTATTTATTATATTAAAGAAATGCTCTCTAGATTTATTCTAATGCTAACTTTCTCCTTTTTTCTTACTGTTTGCTTAAAGTTGTAAAATAAAGTGCTGCCTTAGCTAATTAGACTTTATTTATTTAAAATATTTCCTAATAGTTTATTTATTACTAATACAAGCCACTATGTACCCTAAAATATTTCTTAATAATTTATTAATAATTTATTTCGTAACTCAAACCAGCAAGTGTCTAAACATATTTCTCAATAATTGCATAATATTTAATTATTATAAACACAGTGTTAATTCAAGGTTTTTACAGTGGAATATGTATTTTCTCTTTAATATTATTATATTATTGTTGAAAATATTTGCACCTTTTTTCTGCCAGTGCCTGCCGGGGCGGGGGGAGTGGCAGGGGCTCACCAGCAGGCGTCGCTGGTGTCACGTTCTCATTCACGTGCAGGTTGACGGACGCCCGTTGCCATATTTTACGAGTCCGCCGTCTGGATCAGGATGCGGATCCGAGTCCGAGTCCGCGGTCGAGTTCGAGTTGGAGTCCTTGTCCAGCTGGGGGAGCCGGGGGGCAGTGTGTGTGTTATTGATATGCTAACGGTAAAGGCGGAGTGGAGCGACGACGACCTCTGCGTTTGACGGCCTGTGTACGGAAGTGGTTAAGGCAGGGGTGTGGTCCAAAAGGGGGGGCAACATCTGTCGCGGGGCGACGTGTGAAATTTTTAGCCCGAAAAATGTTGCACTCTCCACACACACACACACACTGGCCATTTATAATGCCGGCGAGGACTGGCAAGGACGACGGCGACATATTGGAAATCAAAATGCTGACAAGCAGCAGGGACAACATTTTTCAATTAATCCAATGACAACAAAACGCCCACGAAGGATGCACAGGACACACACCCAAAGGATATGCATAGGACACAGCATGCAGTTCCAGATAAGGGTGCAAGGAAAATCGAAAAATAAAAATATTAGAGGGGTTTCTGATTTGTTTCTTTTAGTTCTTTACATCAACTTTGACTTTGTAAATATTTATTTTAATAATTCGAATATTTAATATTAACAAATTGTATGATTAGTATATTAATTACGTTATTTGTAACTATAATTTATTGCTAATACAGTTGATGTATCTTTATTTGTATAGTTTTTATTCAAGCTTAATAAAATACCTTCTGAGTTAGAAACCTTGGATATTTGAGTGATATATTATTATGGATTAGCTTGCATTCCTGTAAAACATTACACAAGTATACCCTCTATCTGTAATGCTAATATTATATAATATATAAGCTTGATTCGATTCAATTAAAGCAACCACTCGCCGCCTTCAATATGAAGGCAACTGCTAATTGTTTCCAATTATCAATTCAAATCACGTTACGCCGTTTGGGGGGAAGAAAAAATTATCATGCAGCACGCTTAAATGGCTTTTCAATTAGATTATGTCATTCAAGTGCCAGGAACGCTTTCCCTCCCCCTCGGGCCACATTAAACGTATCAATTTCCGTTAAGGAATTTTCCCCGAAAACACCAAAAAAAACAAAAAACAAGAAATATACAACAAAAACAAGGAAAGCCGCCCGAAAACAACGGCAAACAACTTGAGTTCATTAATTTTGTGCGCGAGGCGCAACAATTAGCACGAAACCGAATCGTGGGGCTTGGGGCTTGGAAAGTGGACACAAAAAAAAAAAACAATACAACAATATTAAACAATATGCTTGGCCAATCCTGGCACCCCCTGCCCGCCCCTCCAAAGGCCTCCCCCGAGCTCCAAGACGTGACGCTGCTAATTAAGTTGACGCATCAGCTGTTCCACCCTCCCGGCGCCCAACTCTTGATTCCTGGCCCGCGGACTTTTTTGTCCTTCGAGGGGGTGGGTCCTGTGGTTGGGCTTAAGAAATTTGCATGGCTGATTTGCTGTTCAACGCGAGGAAATCGAGTGGCGGAAAAGCGGCTTTTCCCCGCCAGCCAAACGTCTCGGAGGAGGAGGGTGCCTAGCCCTGGAAATTGGGGGTTTTCCTTGGGCAGCAACAGGTCCAAGAGGGGCTCCAAAGGGTTACGAAAATGCCAGAGAAATTCCTAATTAAAACCCAAGATTATTATAATATTTATATATATAATAATATATAATATATACATAATAATTACATTTAAAGAGAAAACAAACCCTTGCATACAATTAAAATTTAAACAACAAAAAATATGTTCGAAATCATAACGAAACCTTCAAAGTCCAAGCAGGACTTGAACACCTCTTGAAAAAATAAACCCCAGCACCCAAAAAAGAAAACCCAAAATCCGCAGCTTTTCAACAATGAAACACTCGAAAATGCCAGAATTTATTGAAAATGCGTGGCAAAAGGCCCTTGAGAGGGCGCAGCTCAACATTTGATTTTTCTTCCTGTTTTCGCCGTGTTTTCTCTCGTCCTTTTTTTTCCCTGGCGAAGTCAAGTGGATACGAGTTTCGATTGTTGTTCCTGTTGCGGCTCTCTGGCTGCCGATGATCGCCTTTTGTGGGCCGCACATCAAAGGGGTTAGGGAATGACTGGCTGGGTGGCCGGGTGGCTGGGTGGCTTCTGGGACAAAGAGGACCTTGAGTCCACTTGTGGGCGTGTGCGGGCAGAAGTTCTCGAGTGGCAGCGGCAGCGGCAGCGGGTCTTTGATTTCTTTTCGCATATAATTAGTTTAGTCAAAAGTTGCTGCCAACTGACGGCTGCATTGTGTTTTTGCAGTGCCCCAGGCCCCCTTGGTCGACCCCTTCATGTCCAGAGATGTGTTGCATATGTACAAGCAGGCGCCAAAGTCTCACCTGAGTTCCTCACTGGCGGAGTTCTTGCCAGTTCTGGCTGCTTGTTTTCTCAACTGTCATTTTGACAGCTGCTTCTTCAGCGTCTTTAGCTCCTGATGTTACCTGTTCCCCGTTACCTGTTACCTGTTCCGGGTTACCTGTTACTTGTGCTCTTTTTTGGGGGGAAATCAGCAGGACGCACATGCACATCAGGTCCGTGTAAATGCAGCTGTCAAAGCCCAGCCGCCAAGTTGCAGTTGGCGAAACTTTTGCAAAAGTGCACGAAAAGAAGGGAAGAAAAATGTGAAAAGGATAGCTCAGTAGAAGTGGAAGAAGGGGGCTACTTTTACGTGTTTTCCCCCTGAATCTAAAGTCAAGCTAAATTAAAAACAAAAAACGATTACTTACAGTGACCAAATAAGCTCAAAGATACTTAGAGAATTGTACTAAGAACGCTTCAATATACACAATATATATAATAATAATCCTCTTGCTGAAATACACGCATAAATAAATTAATAAACAAGACAGAACATTAAAACAATCCAGAAGCACTCAAGAAGAAAGTGACCAGCAACATGAGTCCCCAATATCGGCTGGACTTAATCCTGAGCGGGTCCCACAAGAACTTTGGGCCAACTTTCCCAACTCAAACCAAAACTTATAAATATTCTATAAATACCAATAAAAGTGCATGGAAAAGTTTACCAAAAAATACAACAACAACAACAAAAAAAAAGAGAGGTGG
The DNA here is from genome assembly GCA_018904695.1 of Drosophila parvula. Lineage (NCBI taxonomy): Eukaryota > Metazoa > Arthropoda > Insecta > Diptera > Drosophilidae > Drosophila > Drosophila parvula. Next base: position 45,550 of record JAEIIG010031180.1, read on the forward strand.
CCAGAAAAACTTAAAAATCTCATCGACAGCAAAGTGGAAAGCAACAACTGGAAAGGAAAATAAGGGAGCAGGAGGTGTGGAGGGTGTGGCAGGAAGTGGCTCAACAATTTTCAACACGTTTTCCACCGGCAGCCAGCCAGGCAGCAGGAAAATCATAAAATTTTAACGAACCTATTGAAAGTTTACACATTGCTGCTTGATTTCACTGGGCCAGGAGCCAGGGGCCAGGGGCCAGGGGCCCAGCGCCCAGGTCCGGAAAGTGTGAAAAGCACCATCGAACGGCAAAGATTTTCACACTTAGACATTAAGGAAATTTATGGGCAAACACACACACTCCACACTCGAGATTAAGTCGATAGTCGACCATTGGAATACCTGGCCTGCGTCTCTTAGTGCATCATAAAATTTTTGCATTCTCGGAGGCCGTCTCTAATTATCGATGTATCGATACTGAATCGATATATATCGCTGAAAAATATGTAAATCAATATTCTAAATATATATGTCCGATAAGTCGATTTTCTTTTTGAAATATTTAACCAGCACAAACAGTTACTAAAATATATTTAGAAAATACTTATATTTAAACCTTGAATTGAATAATTTTCGATATTTACATAGAATTTCGATAACCGATGATATATATTTCTTAATATATCACATCGGATTCTTCTTCTCGATATAAATGAGTATAGAGAGTTAAATATATATTATTTAATCGAAATTCCTCATCGGCTATTACAAATTCTTTCATTTTTGCCAGATTTTCCGATGGATTCTCCAAATGTTTAGAAATATATAGACCTTAGATCCTGGAAAACTTGTTCCTGATTGGAATATACCCTTTTTGTGAGGCCACAAGTGCCGGGTATAAGACACGGGGACGCACATGTTTCATGCATGGCGCCGAAAAGTGTGCTACAGGAAAATTAAACTTACCTATGTAAACAAGCCCAAGAAAAGGTATCCTGTGTGTTCGCTGGTGTGCTGGTGTGCGTGTGGGTGTGTGTGTGTGTGGGCGGAAGTTATGTTCAAACTTAATTTAAGGTTCAATAGCGTAACCAAAGAAAACCACACGAAACTTTGGCTACAAAGACGACGACTACGACGACGATGAACGAGTTCCGTGTAACATAAAATCTTGTGGTTTATTAGATTTTAATAATTCACACGATTCGGTGTGTGTGTGTGTGCCTGTATTTGTGTGTGTTTAGGTGTGTGTGTGTGTGTGTGTGTGTGTGGAAGACACATGACAGTCCCAAAAAAAAAGGCAGTGGCAGGCAGGGAGCTAAGGAGCAGATAGAGAGAGCCTTGTGTGCTGCGCATTTGAAGTCAACAAAAAACTAACTTTTATCTGCCGCTCGTCTCGTCTCGCTGCGTCTCGACTGAACTTTGTATCGTGGAAAACGGCACACCCGGGCACATCCGCCCACCCCCCCTGCTGGAAAAGTGGAAAAACCCCTATCATACCCCCTGAAAGAAGCCCGAAGGTGTGTTTGTCTTGGCTGCAAAATAACCAAAAATAACAACAAAGACAACGACAAATTTGTGGCATATCAGCGGTGTGTCATGTGGGTTGTTGTGTCCGCACTTGAGACGTGGCATTGCCTTAGTGGGTTAAGAGCGAGGGGCTAAGGCAACGGGGCTGCAAGGTGCAAGGTGCTCAGGAGCCACTAAAGGGAATTGATTTGCCCAAAGAGAGAGAGAGACTTGGCCAAAGATTGCGTTGGGTTTTAAGCGACAATTTCTTGTTGGCTTGTTTTACGGAGTTTGAGTCAATAAAGTTATGGTGAGTGTGTCTTGAACTAGTTGAGATTTGAGTGTTGGATTTATGCTTATATATAGTGTATAGTACCTGGAATTTATTAGCAGCATGGATGGAAATGCGACTTCTTTATTTAATATAATATTATACAAAAATCTTCCATTAACAGGACTGCACTTATGGTTTTCCCATAAGTAGATACATCACCTGCTTAAACCACTTCCATTTGAATTTTCCTGCCCCTTTTGGGTGACCTTCTTGGTCGGAATTTCCTCTCCTCCCACCTCCCCTGCCACCCAATCGATGGATTAACCCGCACGAGCTCTGGGCGTACGAGTTAACCCATGCTATGCGGCCATGCCGGGAATTCCTCGGCTTTGGCCAAACTTGCAAACTTGCAAACTTGCAAATCGCTCATGGCCCAAAGGAGGAGGTTCAGCTTGTTGGCCAAAGTCAAATGTCCGGGCCATCACATCAACAACATGCAGGACTTGCCGTGTATGTGTAGCCTGTACCGACTTTGTGATACTCAGTGATGGGTATCGATGTTAGGCGAGACCAAAAATGGGATATGGATATAGTATCTTCAAAGGGATTACAATTATACGAATACAAACATAAAAATTTATTCAAAATATCAATTAAATCGATTAAAAATTCATTTCTTTTATGAAATTAATAATGTTTCTGATACCAATAATAAGAATAAGTACAAAAATATACGAGTAATCTTTTAGAAACGTTATAGACCACATTAATCGATAAGATATCAATTCCTTGAGTTGTATTTAACTTAAAAGTTAATAATAAATATCAAGGATATGCCAAACAACCCGTTCCGCTCTGCCAGGTATCGAGTACAGAAAGGTAGAAAATGCAGGAGTTTCCGCTTCCGGCGGACTCTATAAATTTTTGCCAGCTAACCGAGAGCATGCAGAAGACGATGATGCTCCTGCTCCAGCAGTTCCTGAACAAAAACGGAAAAAAGGAAAAAGAGATAATAAAAAGTAGAGTAAAGGCAAAAGGGGGAAAGCCCGGAATAAATCAGTGAAAAATGTGCAACTTATGATCAAGTGTTCCCACAAGAATTGCAAACTTTGCAGGCCAGCGAAGAGTTTTTTGTTCATTTTCCCAGCTGGCAGCTCCTTTGGGGCTTCGAGCTCTTTGTTGTCTCCTCCGGTAACTGGATGTCGAAGACATCATCGAAGTTATGTGCCCAGAACTTGGCATAGTTGACCTTTTCCTCGCTCTCATCGCCCTGCGCCATAAATAGTTCATAAACTATGCGGGAAGGGACTGCTGCCGGGATTAGGGAAATCGCTGGCAAGAGGATAATTGCATTTTCACACCAATTAATTTCATTCAGGCTGCAAACAGGAAATATTAGGTAAAAAGGGGAAAAAAAATAATGAAAAACAAACAGAAATGTACGGCGAATCGAAAGTGGTTGGATGGAAGGCAGAATCAATTTGAATTTCAAATTAAACATCAAGTAAAATAATGGAAACAAGGAGTCGGACAACATTCCAATATCTGCGACTCCCCCTTTTTATCCTTGATCCAAATGCAATGGCAAATGGCATCAAATGTCGTCTGCAATGTGAAGTCTCTGCTCCTTCCCCTCATTTTCTCCTTATACAAATTGAATTTTCCATTTAAAGACAATGGCTGGGCAAATTTTTATGCGCCGAAAGGAGGAAGCTGAACTGAACTGAAGGCAAACTCCAGCGCCCATTGTCGTCATTTGTTATTTTGTCGAAAAATGAAAATATTATTCCCAGCGGGCAGAGAGAAGGAAATTCTCCAAGCTCCCAACTCCGTGAAGGACCTTAAACAACAATAGACGACATCCGGTATGGGCATGCCGAGAATCTGGCAAGAGTTTATTGAATCTGCTAAAGAAAATAATGAAATATTTATAATTGATCATTAGGTACTCTTAAAATATTTTATAGGCATTTTGAGTAAGTAGAAAAACTAGAATTATATTTTAATATTAAACTAGAATCATTCTGAACTTACTTTATAATATTTTTAAGTAAGATTTCATTTGGTTTCAAGGTTCCATGGCTTATCAGAAGGATACAATTTTTGAATTTCATGGAAACACCTTTAAACCTCATAACATAGCCTGCCAAAAACATCCCCTTCTTCAATTTCCAATCAGTGGAAGCTTGTGGTATTTTTTCATTCCTTGCTGCCTTGGGGCAGCTCCTTGGGTCCTTCCATTTAACAGAAATTAATTTATTGCATCAATATTTATGTTTCACTTAAATTATAATGCGTGAATGCAGTCAGCCCTCTGTCTAAACTTTTACATTTCGCATTTCGCGTGTTTTTTTTTTTTGTTTTTTGCTTTTTGTTCGCCGCAGAGCAAACAGAATGGCAAAAAAGGGGGCCAGGGCCTTGTCGCAATCAGCCATAATAAATATTAAAAAATAGCGCATAAAGTCAAACATTGGCCGGGACGACGGAGGCGGGCTGAGGGGGAGGAGTCTGGATCGTTGATGGAAACTTTTCTAATAAAATAGTGAGCGCAGCGCGGCAGCAATTGCAATTTCAGGCAACTTTTCGCTCTGGATTTTTCGGGCATATTCAAAAGCCATTTTCGCCTATCAGAAAGTGTTTCAACAAATATTGACAGACACGAAAAATGGTAAACGGGAAATGGGAAATATGTGTGTGTCTGTGTCGGGGAATGGCTGCCATAATTAACAGTTAATATTGCAGAAGTTTGTTTCTATTTCTGCTATTTGACTAGAACTCTTTCTTGCCCAGGAGCCGTGCAGGACGAAGGACGACGCAGCCATCGTTTAATAAGCTCACAGTTGGTGTTTGTGTTTTCCAACACTGCAAACATATATGAGGAAAATCCAAGCCATGCCAAGCGAAACTCAAACAGCGGCGGGGCTTGTGTTTTTTTTTCTTTTCTGGGAGGGGAAAATGGGGTGAACACTTGAGTCTTGGCCTTTTTTCCATGCCGCGCCACTCGCTTTTTGCTCACTTTTCGGTGTCAATGAACAGTTTTAACATATTAGCAAAGTTTCTTAAAGTACACATAAATATGTTTGATGTGAGAGCGGAGGAAAATCCGGCGAAAATCCGGCGAGTGGGCGACACACAAGTGCCAAGCGCAAACGGAATATTATGTAAGATTCCGGGGCCAAAGTGGCGGATGAGTAACGCCATGTGGCGGGGTCGGGGAAAAATAATAAAAACCCCTAAACTAAGCTGCGATTTTTTGGCACAATTTTAGTCGGTAAAAGTTAAAAAGCGCTCTCTTGAGGCTGCTAGACCTCTTCTCATGGATTTCAAATATAAAAACAAAGTTCTCCTCAAGTTCTTAAAGCTATTGAGTTCGTGGTAGGCCTTCTTCCTCCCACTTCCTCTATACAAATCAACTCAATAAAACAATTTTCGATATTAAATTATCATTTTTGCCTTGGATAACTCACACACACACGCTGGCAGATATAAAGGCGGCACTACAACTACAACAAAAGGATGTCGTGCCGCGTCGCTTAATCATGTCAATGATTTATAACGCTTTCAAGGACCAAGGACCCAGCACCACCAGCAACTCGAACTTGTCGACGCCAACTCTCTCTCTCTCTCTCTCTGCTCCAGGTGGGAGCCGGGTGGGGGGCGGAAGGACACTGAATGACTTGCCAGACAAAGGCATAGTGACTAGCTTAAAGGATGCGGAGATGAGGAGATGCGGAGTTTGGGCCCAGGTCCGAACATAAGTTTCCCGGCTACTTATATGCCGCCGTGGTAGTGGAAGCAGCGCCAGTAGTCGAGGGCAAATTTATCTCACGAAAAATGATTTGGCTCATTATCAACAGCAACTAAAGTGCAGCCAGTGTGTACACTGACAAAAATGTATATATAAAATGTAAACAGATTTAATTACAATTACTTGAGGAAAAGGGAATTAAATTCTAGAGTGTATTCAATAGTTTATGTTATCGATAAACCATTTTCTGGAATGTCCACCACTAGCTAGAGTTGCTATAAGTAGTGGCTCCCATTAAGGCTGAAGGAATAGGTCAAATTATAACTAAAACCTAAATATTCTTTTATTATGTATCACAATATATACTTATATAAGGAAAATTGTAAAAATATAGCTGGAAATGCAAAATTATTAAAAAATTCAGTATTTATTTGATATATTTATGACAAAGCTAGTACAAACCTGCTTTGAGACCCAGGATTTTCTTCCATTCTTTATTATTTATATTTATTATTTTTATTATAAATGTTTTTAGTTTTTTTTACCAGTGCAGGCAGGACCAGAGATACATTTATAGACAAAGGAGGGAGCTGGTCGTGGAGAGGCTTCGGAGTGAGAGACATCGAACAAACGCATAAATCAACAACAAAAACAGAAAAAATGATTTATTTTTCTTGGCTGCTTCTTCAGCTGCTTCCTGCGGCTTCTTTCTTCCTCTTGTTCATTCAGAACCCCCTCTGCCAACCCGTATATATATATATATATATATATATTCAGGGGATGGAGTGTTATATGATTGCTTCTAATAAGTAAAGTGGGATAATGCCGGGAATTCCTGTGGAATGGGACCATAATCAGTGAGGGAAAAATGGGTGGAAAAATAAGAGGAAATCGAGGCGCACAAAGGTGTGTGAGCTGTGTGTGTACGGTGTGTGTGTGGTGTGTGTGTGCATGCCCACCAATAATAAAGTAATCAAAGTGATATGGTGTTGATGCCGCAATCGGGGGGCGGAGGCAGAAAGACGTAAGGAACTGGGAGTCCTGGTGTCCTGGAGTCCGGACAGCAAAGAATTCCCGGCACAATGTGTGTTGTTATTGTTGCCAGGACACACACCCCAGATTATGCCATTAAGACATGAGGCAATCGAATTACGGCCCTGGCCTGCAAATGAAATTGAATAAGGAATGGCACTGGAGATAATACTGGGAATCTCCCAGCTGAACAACAACGGAACAAAAGACGAGAGGCATTTAAGAGGCCAATCTGGTTAAGGGATCAGGAGGCTGTAATGATTATTGGCTGTGGCCCCAAAAAAAAACGAGAAAAACATGTCATATTTTCTTATCAAAATTGAACTTTAATATATTTCTGGAAGGTGGCTACAGGTGGTTTCTAAATACAAATCAGTTAACACCTTAATACAAGAACATTGGTAAGAAACAAATTCTACATTTAATATAACAAGAATATATAAAAGAAATAATATTTATTGGATATATCTATACATTTTAATTGATCAATTTATATATATTTTTGTAGTACCTTCAGAGTCTTTTGGGGCTGCCAATTAAACTGTGAATTACATATAAATTTATGAAGGAAACAAACGAAGGCTCTGCCGCAGGAGCAACTTTCTCCGTACATGTGTTCTGTGTCTCTACGCCAAACCCCATAAATAGTTGCTTAATTACCTTCTCAAGTGCCAAGTGCACTCACCTGGCCCTGCCCGAGCCCCCCTTCGAATTTTCCCCTCCCATTTTCTCCGCGCCACCCTGGAAAAAACTTGCACAAAGAAAACCCAAACAGGAGTTGAGGCGAAAGCCGAAGACAAAGTATAAAACATATGCCAAAACACCGATTGCAATTAATCTTGTGCATGTTTCGGTCTCCTCGGCAGTGGCACCACCCCTCCTCAGTACCGCAAGGGCTCAGTGGCTCAGTGCCTTGGTACCTGGATTTTCCAGCCCCTCGAGTTAAACTGTATTGGTAAACAACGAACAAACCGGAAAACTTGCGCTGCATTTGGCTTGTTTTCCCCCCCCGGTTTCCCACCCTTTTTTTTTTGCGACCGCCAGAGTTGCCACCTGCAAAAAGGAAGCAGGCAATTTACAGAGGACTCTGGCGTGTATTTGTTCGTGTGTGTGAGTTGTGTGCGGTTGTGTGGGTGCCGATCTATTGTTGGCAGAGCAAACTTTGCTGCATACTTCAAGGCGCCACCCACATAAGCCGCTACTCCAAGGATATCCAGGGTTGCAAGGACTCGGTGCGTGTGTGTGTGTGTGCTATAGACATTTGTGAGGTATCCCTTAAATACCAATTTATGGCACAAGCAGATAAAGTCCCAAATCTGCACTTAATCTTTTGCATTGTTTAATTTCGACTCATTGAGTTAGAGCGCCAAAAATACCCCGCACACCATCGGGTGTGCCCTTCCTTGTGTGTGTGTGTGTGTGGTGTTTGGGCGTGGCTCCATGGCTGGCCATTGTTCGCTGGAGGGGTAAGGGAGGCCACTTAAGTTGCCTGGGAAATAAATCGTTGTCGACATCTACAAGCGCCAACAAAATGAAATTCCGCCTAAAATTCGCTTTATTTGTCTCTAAGTTTTTTTTTTTTAAATAGTATTTGCAAATATTAATAAAGCATAAGGAAGTATATAATAAGTAATCCTTAACAAATAATATAATTTTTTTAATTAAAGGAGGTAATTGTTCATTCTATTCACCCCAAGCTCTAAATGTTAATAAATGTAAAAATAACCCATAAAATAAATCATAAAACTAACAATATAATGTAAATAAACTTTAAGCAATTAATAAAGTTGGTTTTTATTACGTTTTTTTTCAAAGTGGATATCTAGAAAGCGTTTTCGGTTGATTTCGCTGGATATTTCGATGCTTCATTGCAACCGCAGCAGCAGCAGCAGCAACAAAACAAAAACACACACATCCTTGCTCAAGAGGCGCAACAGTCGTCCTTCCTTCCTTCCTTCCTGCCTTCCTAGCCTCCTCACTAGCCCCTCTCTGTGGTTTCCGAACCCAAGCCCAATCCCAAACCCCAGCCCAAACCCAAATCCGAATCCGAATCCGGGTCTTGGTCCAACGCAAGTTGTTTGCTAGTTAAAACTTACAACTTGCGCGTTATTTCCTGCCACACACACTCACACTACACACTCGCACACTCTTACACATATTGGGAGGTGGAAATGGGGGAGGGGGAAGAATGGGAAAAGTGCTCCCCACTGCCAACCGCAATGCCCTCCGTACTTAAGGAGTTAACGCAAAAGCTTGACTCATAAAATATTGAAAAAGCCGCAAAAACTTTGCGCCAAAAAAGCTTGCAAAATACACACAGGTAATAGACAAACCAAAAAAATAAATAAACAAATAAATAAAGAAATGGGAAAGACAACAAATACTACAGGTAAATGGGGAAAAACAAAAGGGGCGGGAGCCCTAAATTGATCGGTTAGGAAGTTCTTAAAACTTTTACCTAACTGGCTTTTCCCTTTACGCACTTGGGGGACATTAAAAACGAAATTGATTAATAATCTTTGCATATTTAGTTATTCCAAAATAAGGCCAGCATTTTTTTTACATACTCACCTAAGTTAATTTTTTAGATAGCAGCATTTTTGCTTCTCACTTCAAACTGAAAAATATAAATAAAAAAAAATATGTGAAAATTATTCGTAAATAACTTCCGCTTGATTTTTATTTCTTATCCCGAAAGACTTGCTCCTGCGATCATCATGACGTCGTCCAACATGATCCTGCTGCAGTTCAGCATAAATTGCTTTAAGATCATCTTCATCTACTGCATCTGCGTGCATGTCCTGGAGTATGTAGTCAGCCGGACCCAGGAGAGAACAAGCCCATAAATCGAGCTGAAACTAATAAAGAAAAATGTATGCCATCTAGTTTATTTTCTATTGGCTGGAATATATTATTTTTAAAGTGAAGAATGGATGAGGCAGAGAAGGTCGCTCAAGTTGAAAATCGATGCGATTTACGTAAATAACGTATAATTTTTAATGGGCTTTTCATCAGGCATAAATTATTTGCAGCGAAGGGAGCAGAACACGAAACGGAAATTCAAATTACCTGCAACGTAATTACACAAAAGAATATGCCAATAAAAATGACTTATGTATCAATTTCCTTTACGACACAGTCCCAGATACCAGACAGACGCTGCTCCCGCTCCCACTGATGATGATGAGGATGCGGATGATGATAATAATAAAAGGCAACGTAGCACAAAGCGAACAATTTTCAATTTTATTTTTATTGCCTTATTGTGTATCAAATATTTACAATTATTTGCCATGCGCCCCGCGGAAAATGAGCAAGAGACGGCAACGAGACCGAAGGGAAAGGCGGAAAAGCGGCATTTTCCGCGAGGCAGCAGCGCGCATGCAATGCTGATAAATTCAAATAAATTTCTGTCGGCATCGCGCCAAGGCAATGTAACCAAGGTGAAAATGATGAGGCAGCCGAAGACCAAAACTACAGACGTGGAAAAGTTTTCGATACACAAAAAAAAAAAGGTAAACAAGCGGAAAGGAAGAAAATTGCATTCATCCCCCCCATGGAGAGGCATTAAAATTTTATTTTTATGTCATCGAGACGTTGATTTACATCCGTCGACCTACGCCTCGCGGATAAAGTATCATTTTAATAATATTTTATTACTTCGAAAAGTGGTAATAGGGCGTAAAATGCCAATGGAAAGTGAGGGAAAAGTCGGGGAAAAATAAAAAGAAAACTCTTGTCAGGCAGAAAATCTACTTAATATAATTTGTTGCAGGGATAAGGTTTGTTAAGCTTTAATAGATCCAACTTACAGCTAATAGTTGCTCTAATCTAATAATGAAATTAATTTAATAAGTTTTAAATATATATTTTAAGAACAGCTATTGTTTTTGTGGTTGTGCTGAAGTTATACCAGAATATAATTATTTAAGCATTATCAAGTTCCAGTTTAATGATAATTTAATAATAATTTAAGAGTAGAAGAAGGTTATGTGTGCCTCGTTTTTTTCCAGCTTTCCACAGCTTTGCCATCTGTGGCAAATGTTTATTTCTGTTGCCATTTTCACCGGCTTTTCGGTTTTCCGGAGAAACCTTGCCAATTGAGACGGGCGGCTTCCTTCCTTCCATCAATTGGAAAGCCATTTGTGGCCAGCTTTTCCCGCTCCTCAGCTGTCTGCCTTTCCTTTCGTTTTTTCTCCTTTTTTCCTTGGTTCATTTAACAACAATTATAATGGTTTCCACTTTTGGCATTACTTTTAACGGTTGTCTACTTGGGTTTTCCTCAGCTCGCCTCTGTTTCTAATTCACCGAAAATTTCCGCAGCAATCGAAGAGAGCTTGTAAAAGTTAATGAAATGAAACCATAGGAAAAGCCAGGAGCTGGGAGCTGGGAAATGGGAAATGGCATCTGGGAGGAGAGGAAGTGCTGGAACGGAGGAACGGAGACAGATTCGCTTGGCACTTTTCGGCTTTTCCGAATCTATTTTAAGTAATATTTATGTGACTTCACTTTCGGTTTTTTTTCTATATTTTTATTCTCTCCTTCCCAATTAATTTTTATTTATGTCTGTGTCGCTTTTTTTCCCTTATCAAACAAACAGTTGGCAAAATGATAAATGCGCTTCACCCTAAACACAAGAAAAAAAAAAACCCCAGCCCAGCATTTGGTAATTTAATATTTTTCATTTTTCCAAAATTTTCCCGGACGGCCGGGAGAAGGGGCTGCTAAAAAATGACAATTTTTAATTATCAAATGCGTTTAATGATAAAAATTGTCTCGGCGCGAGTGGTGGCCACTTTCCCAGCTTTTAATTTATGATTTATTTGTGTGGGTGGGGCGGCGCCCATAATAATTAATATTGCACACAAGGAAATACCAGAAAAAAATATATATAAGAAAAAAAAAACAAGCCCAAGAGTGGCGGAAGCACCAACAACAACAGAAAAAAAAAAAAAAACAAGAAAAGCCCGCGCAAAGGCGTCGAAAACAATTCCCCAAGGGGGGTTGGGCATTTTTTCATAAATCTTGAAGGCGCGCGAAAAGGGGTGGGTTGGGGTGTGGGTGTGGCGTGGGGAAAACGGCGACAGTAAGTGCAATGTCATTGAGGCGAACACAGAGAGAGGACAGAGAGAGAGGGGGAGAGCTGTTACGCCCCCTTCGGGCCACGACGCCGCCACACATGTGGCAAGGCGTCGTCGTCTTGAGTCCTGAAAATTAAAAGTATTTCTCGAATTATTGTTAATGATGATTAAAAATATGTGTACCTGCGGAAATGAAACGGCAAAGGTGGATTCTCCGGGTGGGTAATGTATGGTAATGTGTCGGAGAATGGGTTTGGTCCTGGTCCTGGCAATGGGAGTCGTCCTGCCCCCAAAGCGGATAGAGCCTGCTCTTGCTATCTTTTCGGTATGAAAGATGATGTAATGGTAGCTGGAAAATACAAAACATTACAATTATGTCACTTGTCTTTGCAAATTAAAATAAAAATAATATATTAAAGATTTACATCATGTTCTCTATATATGTTTCCATTTCTATTATTATTATTTTCCTATTTATAATGTTTATATAGAGAAAGGTTAATGTAAAGCTATAATTATTAATCTTATTATCTTCCTGGATTTGTTTCTCGTTCTCGTTCTAATTCCTTTCGACGATCTCTGATTCGTTCTATTCCCCCTTATTTTTCACGATCTCATTCTCGTTCGTTTTCTCTACTCTTTCTCAACTCGATCTCATTCTCCACTTGTACTCGCTGTTGCTCTCGTTCTCGTTCCTGTTCTCATTCTCGTCTCATTCCCGCTCTCCTTATCGTACTCGTACTCACATATCCCTGGAAATCGAAGTAATGCTTCCTATATATTTCAATTCCTATTGTTATTATTTTCCTATTCATAATGATCATATAGAGAAAGTTCCTTTCCCCCTTATTTTTCTCGATCTCATTCTCGTTCGATATTTCTACTCGTTCTCCTTCTCTACTTGTACTCGCTGTTGCTCTCGTTCCTTTTCCCATCCTTGTTCTCGTTCTCATTCCCTTACTCCTTCTCCTTCTCGTACTCGTCCTCACATATCCCTAGGAATCGAAGTGAGCATCTCTCGCGTTTGGGGGCGGCGTGTGGCGGCACTCGATAACATAATTATCTGTCATAATCAGTAGGCGTTGAAATGTGCAATTTAAAGTGCAATTTAATGCGCGCCAGCAGCTAAAAACAACAACGCCGATATGGCAACAGATACAGATACAGATACAGATGCGGAGAGAGTCACAGTAACAGTGCTACGGATACAGATACAGATACAAATACGGCTATGGTTATGGTTATGGTCATGGTTATGGTTACAAATGCAAATACAAATGCAGATACAAATGCAACCGGTTGCTTGGGGGTGGCACCACTCACTGGCGTAGTTTGTATGTGGCAAAGGGGGATATAATTAAATCTGGATAAAAATAATTCTTAAAAGTATAAGCTATTAGTGAAATTATTTATAGAGGATCTATTTATTTATTTAAATGCGAATCTGTATCAGAGGGCAGTGAAGAAAGAAGGAATCTCGTTCGCTATTGCTTGTAACTTGCAGGCAAGGCGAAGAAGTAGAAGGCAGAGCCGCACTCTTGGAACTAATTTAATACTTATAATATTATTTATCATATAGCTATTTTTCATTTGCCCTTGAAAATATATTTCTACATTCATTGGCATTAAATAAATCAAAAAAGAGGACTAGAAATATATAGTATATAATGTTTAATGAAACCCCTGTGATGCTTATGCTCGGCGCCACTGCCCATCTAGTCTAAAGCATTTCGGTGATTGTGTGTCAGTTTGAGTTTTTGCAAATTTGCATCGGATTATTGCAATAAACATAATTATGCGCGCTGCATATGATTTTTCAATTAAACACATGCCAACCCCCGTCGGCAGGCAGTAGCCCCTCGAAGAGTCCCCCCTGCCCCTGGGGGATGCAAATAAAGGGTTAAGCCGGGCCGGGTGTCAAGGGGACACCGCCCGGGTTGGGCCGGAGAGGGGATTCGGCGATGACACGACCAACCAATTGCTGTTCGTTGCGGGTGTTTGTAATGCATATTTGTTAATTAAGTGTCGCATGTGTGTAAAGTCGAGCTATACTACCCCTATTAAAAGACCCCCCTTCAGACACATACACACCCATGCAGGCATGCCTGCCCAGCATGTGGTGCAATTCTAGCGGTGCTTAAGTGGAATCAATGGATTGTAAAGCAGAGATAATCATTTTTGGAAGAGGCAAAAATAAAAGGCAGCCCCGATGGAGGAGTACCTCGACCACGGTAATACCCGGCAAGAAACTCTGGGAGCCGCAGGAGCCACGATGTGCCCACTGCTGCTGTGGATTGAATGCATAAAAGCGGGAAAGTCGACAAATATAAATTTACAAAATTAGTTAAGCAAGCCAAACTGTAATTTATATATAGTAAATATAATATATGGATAAATAACCGTATATACCCTTGGAAAAAGTCCAAACGGTTTGATATCATTAAATTTGTGAAGAGCCTTGAGCTGTGGCTTCGAGCACTGGGCGTGGTTGCCCCTGACAAATGCCACCCACTCGATGATGCGTGGGGGAATATTGCAGAAAATTTCAATTAGATGAGGTGTTGATGCTGAAACTCTGCGGTGCGATTCGGTTTGTGTTTGTCATTTCAAGCAAACTGCACTTGATGACTGGTTAATGTTGAATGGTTACGGTTTACCCACCACAACTCATCCCAGAAATACGTATATACATATATTTGCATAGATGTCAGCGGTAGTTGTGTTTGAAAGCGAAATCGTTATATTAATCAACTTTGGATAAATACATACATACAATATTGTGAACGCTTGTCGTGTCAAATGGATCCACCCGGAAAATCGAAAACCACTAATACAAAAAAAAAGGGAAAGCTTGGCATATACAAAAAAAACTGAGCATAGAAAACTACGACCTATCCTAGGTCAGTGTGACCACAGCCACGAGTCCTGCCACTGGAATCTCGCGATCCTGCACGGATAACTCAAGTAAGTAGTCCCCTTTGGGTGCATTGTCCGGCAAGAAAGTCGTCTCCATCTCGTAGTTGTCGATCTTGTATTTGCCCTTGGGGAAGGGACACTTGCCCTGCTTGGGCATGTTGGAGACCTTCTCCAAGTTGGGATACGTGTCCTTGTCCTCGTTGACGAACTGACAGAAGGGCTTGTTCACGTTCATCACCAACGGTCCCTTCTGATTGGCATTCGAATCGTAGACAAAGACTCGCAGCGATATCTTGTGGGTTATATTATATGAAATATGAATATTTGCAATTAAATGAAATCCCTTCTAAGTTACCTTCTGTTCGTCGCCCATATTGAACTTAAACTCAAACTCCCCGGCAACGGCGAACTTATTCCTGCCGATCTTTTTCATCCGCAGGCTGCCCCAGTCCACCCATTTATCCTGATTATCGATGGTCTGGTCGCGCTCGAAGGAATTCAGCTCCACACTGTAGGGCTTCTCGGCCCCACACAAATGTTGCAACAAAACTATAGCGAAAAGTTGAAAAAAAACGAAGAGAGGGCGGCAACGTGGCATCTTGCTGCCGTGGCTATACTGTCCGCCGATCGATCTCATCTCCCCATTTATATATATACTCGAATCAGGGCAATCTCTCACGCCATATCGTTGTTCCCTAATGATTATGTATGTTGTTATATCTCCCGATTGTATGTAACCCGAAAGGTATCCACAATGTTATTTTGTGACAAGGTAATTATCTGCATTTAGATTTATTAAAATACATATCAGTTTACAATGATTAAAGTGACCTTGCATAATTTAATTTGAGACTTAGTGGTGGGGGAAAACTAGAGTTAAGTGTTATCGATATTTCTCTTTTATCGGTCGTCACCAGCTATTCTAAAGAGTGACGCCCAATTAGACGGAAGGAATAGGTTATATTATGTCTACAACTGAAAAAAGATAATATTTTTAAGTAATCGTTATGTATATTTCCAATTCTCTGTTATAGAACAGCAATAATTTGTTAGATTCTCATTCGATTACACTTTAATTCCGTTACCTTTCAGCCGGTCCCGGCTGTCCTGAAACTTTTGCCGCTAAAATTCTGGAAATATTTGATGGCAACTAATCTCTTAACACTCTATTGAGACGTGTAAACTTTTAATAGCATTTGCTCCACTCCACAACAGTCTGACGGGTAATGCGGAATGGGGGAGATGGAGGGAAATGGGGAAATCGGTGGGGACCTTGTTTTATGGCCTGCAGCAGTTTTCGTGTTTGAACATCAAAAGTAATAAATTCATCGAACCATCACAGAGGAGGCCAGAGAAATTCGCCCATCGGATTTTGCCGTCTTGGTGGCTTGGTGTCTTGGATTTTATTGTTGTTTTAGGTCGCTCTGCTCAATAACTTTCCGGCGGGCTTTTTCCCCTGAATTCCCCTGCCTCCTCACCACCTCACCACCTGGCCAGCCGTTAATTTCCCGCGAACTCCTGCACGCTGTTTGCCGTCCTCTTGGCCAAAGTTATTTGGCTAACTCGGTCTTGGCCTGCTTCGTGCAATCAATGCAGGGCCCCCGAGCAGCACCCACGACGCCTCTGCAAACTTTGAGAGGGAGTGGGCGTGCCACCGTAAATACTCGCTTTCCAGAAGGTAAGTGCCTCTCGAAGTTGGCTGGAAATATTTCAGGCTTATTTATAGCTAATCGAAAGGCGGCGAGCAACTACTTAGCCGCACTAACTAAAACTATTTTGGAATGGGAAATTATTTAGTTTATTTATTATTTATAAGGAAAAGCTGAGCTCAACCTTCTGGGAAGAAAGAAAAGCAAAAATCTCTCAGGGAGCAGCTCAAAAGAAACTCTTCCGTTTGCCACTGCTTGTACATGGCAGGCAAAGCGTGGCAAAGAAATAAACCAAATCTAAGTTAAGTGCCATTTCTGCATAAATTTAAGAGTCCAGAAATAGGGGCTCATCTCTGTTTCAAACGGACAATAAATAAGGAAAAGTTTCTTGTTGTTTTTTCTTTTTTTTTTTTTTCAAAGAGGAAAATGACTAACAATGGGTGTGGCTATACAAAAAAAAAAACAGAAAGGGGCGGCTAATAAATCGGTTACAATCTATCAAAGACTTAAATTTCAATTTTTTTCAAATTTCCTGCCATTTAAATGCACTCCTTCGTCCGCTGGATTTTCCAGGGGTTTCAGGGGAAGGAGGGGTCCAAGGAGCCCATTGTCATGGTTGGCTGGTAAATGATGCGCAAGGGGGGTTGGGAACATTCGCTGCAGAATTGTGCCTTTTTGAGTGAGCCAAGAATTGAATATTTTTCTTTGCCTTGGCTTTATTTGTTCCTCTTTTATTTACACTTCTCTTTGGTGGTGGTACATGTATACCCTTTTGATGGGGTTGTTACCACTAAAATAATATATTCTCGTGTCCTAGAGATATTGGGCAACTATATCATATGGCTGATGTAGCAAAGATCGTGAAAAATGGATATAAGTATAAGTATAAAAGAAATCTTTGTATTTAGCCGAGGAGGCCCATTAAAGTTGAAGATGTTTGAGCTGTGGTGGGGGGCTTATAGGGGATATATATCCCATAGGGTATTCTTAGCTCCAGCTATGCCTCCTTTTTTTGCTTTTCACTTTGGCGACAGACAACGACGCAATTCTTTAGCATTTTATTTCAATTTTCTTCATTTTTTCCCTCGGCGTGGGCAACGCAGTGTACAGCACATTTACTGCCTCATCTATTTAATACCATAAATAATTGCATCTAATTAAATATGCTCAAATGAAAATGTCCGCTTTTCTTTCGTATTTTTTTCCGCTGCTTTCCTTCGCTTCTTTTTTTCTTTTTTTTTTTTTTTATTCCTGAAACCATCCCGGCTACGTGCCATGAGTTGGCTGCAGTTGACGCGTGATGGAGCGAATGTCATTCGAAATGAAATTCAAGTTCCAATTTGGACCCAAAGAGAGCGAGAGAGAGAGAAAGAGAGAGATGGAGAAAGGGACAGAGAGAGAGAGAGGGAGAGGGAGGGAGAAGGGCGAAGATTGGGTGCCAAGAAGAAATTAAGTAGCAGCGGGCAAAGGGGATAAAAAAAAAGAATTTAATAGTTTTCAATTAGGAATCGTTTGCAGCCTTTTCTTTTCGCACCCTCTCCTTTCGAAACAAAAAAAAAAAAAAAAGGAAATGCCACAGCAGCAGCCCAACATCCCGGCACCTTTCCCACCACTTTCCCCTCCCCCGCCCCCCATCGCTTTTCCCCATTGTCCCCACACTGTCCCGGCCAAGTGTCCCAAGTGTCAAGCAAATGAAGTCACGACTCGTCCTCCACAGTTTCGTTATTCGTTATTTCGCCCTTGTTTCTTGGTCGTACTCCGCCCATCAGATACCCTGTAAGGGTTTAATTAGGGAATATAGTAGACTAGCCATCAAGCAGAAAAGGAAACCGTATATTTAACCATGAGTTTAAGGGAATGTGCTAACAAGCTCTCTCTCTCGCTCGCCTTGAAAGAGGTATTCCCCATTTTCCACATTGATCTAGTTACTGGAACTTACTAGTCATCAACTGTTCGTTACATTCTTTGGGCGAAAATGCCTTGGCATTCTTCTCATCTCGCTCTAGCCTCCTCTGTTGTTGCTTTGACTGCTCTTCCTTTTAATTCAACGTAAATTTTATTTTATTTTAATTTCGCTGCAATTCTTTTAACACACTCCTGTCTATTGCCCGCTCTCAATCTCACTCCCTTCCCCCTAGTGTCTTTATGAGGCGAACGCAACTGGAAATGCTTGGAGTATTTTCTTCTTATTTTGCTCGAGTAATTTTTTTTTATTGAAATTATGTCCTGCGTATTTCTTTTTTCTGTTTTGTTTTTTTTTTTTGCAGGTGATTGAGGCTGAAATTGTCATGCCCCAGGAAGTGCGTAATTATTGCTCGCATTCCTTTAATTAAACAAATAAATATATTTGCCGGAAAGTGGAAAACGTGGAAGATATCGACTTGTTAGCGTTTTTAAGTATTTTCTCTGAAGAATAATTGAGTTCAAGTGGGGTTGGGTTATTTTTTATTGAAAGCCTGAAACCCTTAGATTTATAACTAGTTTACCAATTTAAATAAATCTTGCGACTTGCCCCCCCTCAAAATCTTCAAACAAGGCCGCAAGTCCACACCTCGGACACCGGACAGGCAACCCCTGGCAGTTTGTTTGTCACTTATTGGGGTTAATAGCGCGTGACTGGCGGCCCCTTGAACCCCTTCGCACCTTCTTCGACAAGACAAATCACACAAATTGACAAACGTTTAACATAATTTACACGGCAAAGCCGAAACGACTTACACTTGACCACACCGGGTCCAGGGACCGCCCCCATCCAGGATCCACATCCTGGCCAATATTGACCCTTTCGCCCTTCGCCCTTCGCCGTTCGCCTTTCGTCCGTCGCAAAAACCCTTGTCAACATTGCGTAACCGAAACTATTAAAAAGATCAGCCGGACAGGACACTTGACTGCACAAAAAAAAAAGAATATATACAACAAAAAAAAAAGAGTCCGAAGGGGCGGAAAATAGCCGAAATTGAAGAGGATGTCCCGGAATTTCGGTCATTTTTCACACGCTCCGGACTAAAGAGGACATATGTTCATGGTCAAATCGATTAAATAAATCATTAGCATCTTTTGTGGCCAATTCCTGCGTGTCCTTCGTGTCCCCCGTGTCCTTTTGTGACGCGCGTGTCGCAACTTTTCCCATGTGTTGCTCGGCAAATTGTTTTTTAATACAAAGAAACCCACCCCCCCTCCTTGCATCTTGTGAAAGTGGGAATTTTTCTTTATTTTCCTCGTCTCTGCTTATTTTTTTTTATTGTAGGTATTTGTTACGGTCGCCCATGTCGTTTGACATTTAATTTGTTGCTTTTGTACTGTGGGGCCAAAGGAGTTGCCAAGAATGAAGGCTAATTTATTGCAGGACACTTCCCTGGGTGCCATATAAAGCTTTTTTCCATGATTTTGCGGATTTCTTCAATACAATTTATTGTTGAGAAGAGACGTTTCTTGGTTTATCAAGTTCCTAATGATATTTTTTATTCAAATCTAACTGAGTTAAATAAATTAAAAAGTGAATAACAAGTAGCCAAGTTCATGAAGGATAAAATTCCCCTTTTTCAACTCCCAGTATCCCCTTTTCAGTCGCCTTTTATTCACATTTCTGGTGTTTATTTTCTATAAATATAAATTAAATGGGTGGCGTGCGACTGTCCAATAAATTTAGCTATTTTTATATATTTCGAGACACCTTTTTTCGGTTTCGGTTTCGGATTCGGTTTCTTTTCATTTATTTTGCTGCAGCTTTTTTTTTTCGCTGGATGCCATTGTGGTTGCTGCCGGAGTCCTTTTGCACCGGCAGCTCCTGCTCCGATGTCGAACCCTTTTCATTGTGCGGCTCCGCAACCCGACAGGGCGTGGCTGCGAAAAAATATTGCCCAAGTCGGGCCAAATCATGTGACAATAGTTGCTTTATCCGCCCAGAGTCCCCCACTTATTGTTATAATTTTTATTTGAGTTTTTACTGCTTCTTATTTTAGGTAATAAAATACAATTTGTTTTATGAAAGAAGCAACAGGGTGTGGAAATCGGAAAGGAATGGAATATATACAGAGTATATCTATAATATATACAGAATATCGAACTATCTTCATTATCGAAATAATATTTAACATTCGGTGTCTACATAGTGTTAAAAGAGGAAATCCCTTTATCTGTGCTTTTTGTAACCAATTAGGTACAGTTCCCGCCGTCAGTGTGTACACACTATGCGCATATTGCAAATATGCAAATATAGTATGTACAATTTCCACTATAATTAATAATTGCAAACTTGTACAATTTATCTTAATATGTTATTATTGTTAAACAATTTAATTTACTCTTTGATCTTGTTCTTGTGCTTTTAAATATTATGTAAATCCTTAAAAATCTGTTTCTGTCTTTCTTGAATCCAAAATTACAGCTTGATCGATTTTTCTTTACCATATTTAGTTATATTGCTGGCCCTTTCTCTATGTGATTTTATAACACAGGTTGTGGGGGGGGG